>APFE031396677.1:3017-57008 GCA_000404065.3 Pinus taeda | reverse complement strand
CATTGGGCTTATGGAGTCAACAACACCTCAATATAACAATGAACTCAACCTTACATAGAAGTCAGGGCATTCAGCATTTAAACATTCAAAACATAAACTCATATAGGACCACACAGTTTATAAATGTATACAGGAAGTCAGAGCACATTCAGTGAATTCTGAGTGATTATACATCCATAACACTGCAAGAATTAGTAAAAGGAAAACATCACATATTCTGAACATAAAAAATCCCTCATGAATCCTGAGAAGTAAAGCCAAACATGTATTACTGAAACAGAGTCTTACATAAGCCAAATACAAGATTTTTCATAAAATTTCCAACCCTTTGTACATTGATGCTTCAGCTATATATAGAGCTATTTACATAACTTGGATTCCTCCTCAAGCATGAGGGGAATTCGAATTCATCCTACTATGACACCTATTGATACTTAAAACTAAATATTAAATGAAAATGACACCTAACTAGGAGTCCTAGAGACCTAATACAACTAGGAGTGTAACTCCTTATTATGATTACAAAAACCTTATCTAAGCATTTAAAGCATTATTTGACAACTTGCAACCTAAAGAAGTCGAATTTGATGAAGCCTCCCATGTGGTCATCTGACTGCTGAAGACAAACCCTAGAAATTAAGGAACATGTTTCCATGTTTTTAATTTTAGGATCCCTGAAAATGGCACGTGGGACAAAGCCTTTATCTCCTCATTCATGACACATTTTTCGAAACTGAAGGAGGTTTTTGTAGTCCAGGATGTCTAGAAAAACAACCTCTATTGTTTGTTTAAAATACCTCTCCAGCTGTCCAGAATCAATTCTTTAAGAAGATGTGTAAAACAGGGAATTTTGATTTTTTAAAAACTGCACCTACAGCAGTTTTGTAGCGCAAGTTTAGGCTTTCATTTCTCCCACCTCAGAATGGATTTGAAGAAACTGAAAGAGGTTTTTGTAGTGCATCACTTTATGAAGAAACACCTCTTTCCGTTTGCAAAATTGAGTTCTCAGCTGCTCAGGAGAGATTCTGTAAGTTAACTAGTAAAAACAATTTTTCTGCTAAAACAGGCTGCTTCAGGGGTTTCGTAGCGCGCTACGAAACTGCTGAGTTGTTTCAAAAATCACAGTTTCAATACCAAACTCTGACTGTCTTGGGCTTTATTTTCTCAACAGCCACTCATTGAATTGATTAAAGGCCAAAGAGTTAACCTCACTCTGATGAACTACAATTGATTGTTGAGGCTTGTTAGGTGCAGGTGTACGCATGTCCCATATGAGCAAATGGCAATCATTTCCAACAGAGCCAAAAAGGTATTCATTCTTGAAATTCCTTGAAACATATTCAACTTCTCCCTCATGAACCTTTAACTATTTTATTGGCCTCAAGCGCTTTCTTTCCAAATGCAATGTTTATATCCCACAAGCATATTGTGCATCGTTTGAAGCACTTAGTATGTGACCTTCTTTTGGAGGACTCCATGTCAAACCATATCCTTCATTAGAATGAGCTTTCAATATAAATTCAGGATTACAAACCCTTTCTTTAGGAGTCTTTTATGGATGCTTTCTGTAATCAAACACATAAACATCTGAGCTCACTGTCTTCGTTGCAATGACAAAATGAATTATGTGGCATGTAGCGAGCCTTGTTAACTTCTCCTTCATATTTGTTGTTTCCACAGTGCTCCCAAGAGTAATTACTGGAATAGTTGATGCAAAGAATCCCATTGGAATGAATTGATTCTCA
Organism: Pinus taeda; assembly: GCA_000404065.3. Classification (NCBI taxonomy): domain Eukaryota; kingdom Viridiplantae; phylum Streptophyta; class Pinopsida; order Pinales; family Pinaceae; genus Pinus; species Pinus taeda. Next base: position 55,263 of record APFE031396677.1, on the reverse strand, counting down.
CCAAAGACAATATGAGCATATACTCCATCTGAAATTATTAACAAACCTAACCTTTTAGCTGTCTCTGCAATGTGAAGATGACATGAGATATAAGCTTCTGTTCTGGCTGAAAGATAGGTCTTGGGACAGAGCTCATAACTTCTCACAAAACACGTATTTGGAAAAACTGAAGGAGGCTTTTGTGAACCAATCCATGCTGAAAAAAAACCTCTTTTGGGTTTTTGGAAAACCTTCCCTACCGCCAGAATGTGTCATTGCAAAACAGGTGGCAAACAGATAAATATGCTTGTGAAAAACTTGCACCTACAGCAGTTTCGTAGCGCAAGTTTAGTCATCTATTTTTCCCATCTCATGATGTATTTGAGGAAACGGAAGGAGAATTTTTTGGTTTAGTCTGTTAGGAATAAAAACCTCTTTCAATTTTCCAAAATGTACTTTCAGTTGCTCTAGAGACCTCCTGGAAGTTGACTACTTAAAACAGTTTTTCTCCTGAAAAAGGCTGCTTCAGTTACCCCGGTTGTTCTTCATACAATTGCATTGGATTATCTTGTTTTACATACATTGTAGACTTGATCCAAAACCTCTTTGAAGCTTACATGCCTTGCTTGAGCCTTCAAAGAAATCTGATGTATGTTGACCTTGAGTTTGCCAAGTGCTTCTTATGCATGAAAGGAACTTGAGAATAACCAAGACCAATTCTCCCTTACCTTACCCTTTTCCTTTGAAATCTTTTCAGTGATAACAGAGTGTATTGTAAGAACCTTGACAAAAATGGCCACTGAAACTTGGAACATTGTTTGTAGGAAGAGAAGATTATGTTTCTTTTTTCCAAACATGTATGTTAGTATATTATAGTTTAATGAATATGTTTTCTTATTATCATATATGGTTTCATACTTTAACAAAACATTCGTCAAGACTTCACAATGTTTTGTTATTCAGTAAAAGATTTGCCAAGATCTTACAAGATTTTACAATTCAGTGAAATATTCTCCATCATTATACAAGATAATATAATCTGGTGAGAGATTCACAAAAAAAATTATATGTACACATTATATTATTGATAAAATCGCCTCCCATTTTTCCTATGTATCATGGCGATTAGCCCATTTATTATATATATAAATTTAGGGTGGTTCTTAAAATTTTCCCTACACCATAGAAAAATATGTATATAAAATATGAATATGACCACCTATTGACTGTGATAGTGTATGTAGATGACATAATATTTGGCAGTGATTTGTAGCAGTTGGGACATCAATTTGCAATTTTCATGTAGATAGTTTTTGAGATGTCCATGATAGGAGAACTATCATTTTTCCTAGTATTACAAATTTATCAATCAAAATATCGAATCTTTATCTTCCAATCCAAATATTTGTGAGAAACTCTAAAGAACTTTGGATTGGAAGATTGCAAACTAGTTAGCACCCCCATGGCTACAAGTTGTAAGTTATGTAGATAAGATGAGACACCTTTGGTAAATTAGACCCTCTGCATATTGATGATAGGAATCTTATTGTATCTCACAAAATCTAGACTATACATCATGCAAGAAGTAGGTTTGGTGGCCATATTTCAAGCTTACCCCTATGAAAATCATGTCATTGTTGTCAAAAGGATTTTCAAATATTTGCAAGGCACAACATACTATGGGTTGTGGTATGCTAGAAGCATAGAGTTTAAATCAAATTCTTATGGTGATGTTGTTTAGGTAGGTAATAGTGATCACGGGAAGATCACCTCTGGTGCAACACTATTTCTAGGAGATTCCTTAGGTTCGTGGGTCAACAAGAAACAAGGCACCATCTCTCTACCAACTGCTCAAGAAAAGTTTATTGCAGTTGCCACTTGTTGCTCACAAATTCTCTGGATGAAGCAGACCTTGAAGGAAATTAAGGTAGATTTTACTAATATAATTCCAGTCATGTGTCACAACACTAGTGTTGTCAGCATATTTAAGAATCCTATCATGCACTCAAAGACAAAGCACATTCTTATCAATTTTTATTTCTTAAGAGAACAAGTTGCTGAGAGTGTTTTTTGACTTGAATATGTGGCCACTAAAGAAAAACTTGCATACGTCTTCATTAAGCCACTTGCAAGAGAGCCCTTTGTGTATCTCTGGTAGCAGATAAGAGTTGTGACTTCTCCTCCCAAATGACTCAATTATAAGGAGTATTGGTAGTTACTCAAGTTGAAGGATCCATTGAAGAGTAGGATGTAGTGTTTTAGGGGAAGACTTTAGAAGGATCATTTTCCATTGATAACAAAGGGGGAGAATATTAGTAAGGCTAAGGAGAAGAACAACGATGACGAAAACCATGCCTAGTTTCAGGGGGAGCTTAGTATGTTTCCATCAATGCCAAAAGGGGGGATTTTTGGATGGTTGGCATTGATGTCAACCAGGCTAACATTGAGGTTATAGGTAGTAGATGTTGGCATTGATGAGCATTGTGTTCATGGGGAGTCCCATGGTTGCTTCAATATTTGATAGACAACATTAAAATAGAATGTTGAGTGGAGAATCCATAAAAAGAGGACTATGATGGTTGGGGTGCACTAGATTTTCGAGGAGATTATTTCTCAAGAGAACATTATATTTTATCATGAAAGAGGCATAGATGGAAAGTGCTTGGAAATATATTTCCAATGGTATGTGTAAGTATACAAATGGCCCTATAGATCAAAATTTATGGAATGTCAAGGTAAGGATCTTAAATTATTAAGTAGCAGTGCCCGAAACCCCTGAAGCCCAAACACTTATTTAAAAAGGTTATAGGAATGCATTGAGTTGGAGTACTAGGAAGCCCGAAACACTGGAAGGCCTGAAAGCCTGAAGACTTATTTAAAAAGGTTACGACATTACATTGGGCTGAGGTAGAGAGAACCCGGAACCCTAGTGGTTTATTTAAAAAAAAAGTTATAGGATGCCATTAACACGATATCAAGAGTACTAATCGGAATCCTGGAGGCCCATAAGCCTAGAAGCCCATAAGGAATAAGGGAAAAAGGGGTAAAGCATTACTATTTTTCTGCAAGTAACAAATATGGGTGATGGAAGCTCTTGTCAACATTTGACAGCCTGTCAAATATCGATAAGTGTGCCCAAGACTTGGTTTTTTTAATATTTCATGTGTTTTGGTGACCAAGGGCCTTCGAGTTATAAATCAACCAAAATAACTATGGGCAAGCATTTAAATGGCTTAGGGTGACAATTCAACATTGGAAGTGGTGCACTCTAGTGGGCCAATGCTTGGGATATGGGAAGCATGTAGGCCTTCTGAAATGGCATTTAAAGAAAAGTTACGAGCACCAAGGCATCCGAGATCCATCTCTGTTGTGACATATGCTTAAAGGTATGGATGATTTGGTAGCTCTTTTTCCTAATGATTTTTCATCTTCAGTGCATAGTAAACAGAGAGTGTACGAGTAAACATATAAAATAAATGTACACAGAGAGGTTGGTGCTATTGTATTAATGGAAAGTTTTGAAACAAGTCTCTTTTGATCTCACTTTCACACCATGAGAAATTAAATGAGGAAGATGGCTCAAGGAAACTGTTATCACTCTGTAATTTTTTAGGTTGCAGAGTAAACCATAGAGGTAACCTTATAACCACTGTGTAAATTAGGAATCCAACCCTTCCAGTTTTAGAGAGGGGTCTCTCTATATGATTTAGCTTTGTTTTACTCATGATATTAGGCTAGTTATCATTTTCAGGTTTGGGTTTTATGTATTGTTGGGTTGAGATAGTGGAATTAGGCCATTGGGCAATGGAGTCACAGGTTTAGGTTGATCAAACACAGAGTTTACAAGCTAAACTTACAAGGCAGGGTAGGTAACTTCATAGGATCCTTTAATATTTATGGTGTGAAAGAGAAGAAAAAGATAAAGAAATCTAATCAATAAACAGAGAAATTAAGATTTTATTTTATTTATTTATTTATTTATTTATTTTATTTTGTTTTCAGAAGAAAACATGGAAATTATTCATAAGTTAGACACAAAGTGTACTTTAAAACAAATTATGTTTTTACTCTTCTTGGAATAATTTAGATTATAGAAACACATATGAAAAACAGTGAAAACATTTAACAGAGAAAGATGCACTTCACCAATGAAATTGACACAAGAATCCTGTAATGCTTGAGATGCATTACTGAGAGATGATCAAAGGTAGCTCTGTGAGCTTCTTTAAAGTATAAGTCCTTTCTTCAAAACTAATCCTAATCCTTCATAATTTGAATTATGAATTAATTATAGAAAATACTACAAAATATCTTGATTCAAAATATCAAGATAGGATCCTAAAAATATCTAACAACTAATTACAAAAGTAGTACAAAAATCTAGGAATCTCCTAACTGTTGGAGTTGCTAGCACTAACTCTGAGGAAAATTGTTAATGATTTGGCCTCAAAATGTGTTGCCTTGTTGTTTGTTTGTTGGAGATGAAAATATTTCACTCAATAATGTCACACAATTGATCCCAACTTTCATCACTGGGGATAGAAATACTGAGTAACTTTCTATACACTTCATCGACTTCAGTATACTTCTCAAAGGTTGTCTTGTTGATGAAGATGTGTTTGATTTCATGTTTGATAGTTAAATCAAACTCCAAATCTTCTAAGAAATATTTCCCTCTGATATCTCCCTTGATAGATGCAAATTTGGATTTATCTATGGTAATAATATAAAGTTTCTAACAATAATCCTCCAAGTTGCTCAATCTGTCATGTGGTGCTATTAATCCTGGTAATCCTCTTTGGTTCAATAAATTGAACTTGGTGTGAAATATTTGGAAAACGTTTTCTAGAGTCAGATTTTTAGTCTCCATTTGGGTCATCAAGTTTCTTTTCTGCAATACTTTCTTGATCTCCAAGATAGTCTCTGTCCTGTCTGCAATCTACATCTATTCTAATTTTGATCTAGTCTTTGAATTCAACACTTTAATCATGGTTGTGGCCTCACCTGGTTTGTGTCCCAGGGCATCTCTAACATGTTCTATATCTTTTTAGATCTTTCTATCAGCTCTTCTTTCTAAAAATTGATTTGAATGGATGGCCAAATATCATTCATGGTGTAACTAATTTCCAGCCAAACATTTTCGCTGGCTTGTGCCAAAGTCTGAGCCATCATTGACTCATTTTCCAATCTTTCAATCTTCTAGGAAAGATGGTGAGATTTATGTAACTCATTTACATAGAAGTTGTTAATTTTCAACTTTTGTTCTTCCAGATTCTTCAATTTATTCTTTAGCTTATCATTATCTTGTTTTTGAAGAGACAGGTATTGCATGAGTTTGTTCATGTCACTTGATGTTGATGCAGAATCCTCGGTTGTCCCTGCAACAGAAATTGGTATAGTTGTGACTATAGTCATACTAATTTTGCAGTGTCTTCTTTTTCTTTCGGTAACTTTTCTATTTGTTCTTCCATCTCCTTAATCTGTACATTTTGCTCAATGATGATTTTGAGCATGTCTTCTTTATCCTAGTTATTTTCTTCTATCTCTTTTTCTTATGGATCCTCTGAAGATGGTAATTTAAACTACTTTCGAAGTGCAACTATATTTGTACTTTTTTTCAGAATTTCTTCCACTTCTTTGACATCACTGGGATCATAACCCATTTTGATCACTAGGTCCTCCAATGATTTGATTTTGTTGTCTTTTTCTAATGAGGATATTTTCTCTAGCTTTAACTGTGATTGGACATTGTTGAGTGATGTCCTTAACTTTGAAGTTGTCAAATCAGGGTTGTTCATGGTGGAGAAATGCATTTCTCTAGACTATCTATGCATATCCATTTGATCTATAGGATGTATCTGCTTTGCATCAAATGAAAACATAGTCTTCTTGTAATCCGAAGGGGACTTTGGGAATGGCACTTGAACTTGTCAAAATGCCATCTACATTCTTCTTTGCTCATTGTCAAATGATGTTAATAGTCTATGTTGGGAAGTAGAGGTTTGTTTCCAAAACTAAGAATATGTGTCGACCTTGAGTGATTCATTCTTCTTCTTGATTTTTAGAAATTTATTGAATATGTTTGGCTCATCGTGATTATCTCCCAATTATGTTGACGTTACTAATTCTAAAGGATCATATGAGCTCGAGGAGGATGGAGTTGTAGAGAAAAGATCCTCTGACCCTATTTAGATCTATGTACCAATCATGACAATGGTTTCCTGCCCTTCTTCATTCAGAATGGTGATTGTTTTAAGGTCAGTCTTCTTCCTTTTCTAAAAAATACTGAATTCCTTGCCACTAATTTCTGTAACTGGTGAGGATATTTCTTCCCTTAGTCTTTTGTTCTAATTCTCTTGAGGCACTAGAGTTTTGTAGGTGGCTATTGACAAATTTTTCTCCTACGCTTCTTGTAGTGTGTTTTCCTCCCATTGGTCTTGATTCATGAATTTCTTGATATCTGGTCGGGGGGTATGATTATAAGGTGTGGTTTTATGCTCCATCCTTAAATTATAAATTGTACTGAACGGGTCATATGACTAGGTAAAACTTAGGTGGAAATTCATCTATTTGAGGATGGAATTTGCCTCATTCCCTGTTGTTATGCTATTACATATAAAAGGTCCCACTTATGACTTAATTTTGAACTTTGATTTTCTTTTACCTGAAACAAATTGAAGTTCATCCATGTTAATCATCTTCCTAATACATTCCAGATAAAAGATCCTCATTGGAACATATTTGGGCAGATTATATGGCGGTAGTTCACACCCATATACTCTTATTTCTGTATAGCTCTGGTACAGACACCAGTCTCTCATTTTGTTTTGCTCACTTAGGTGAAAAATACTCTTAATTTCTGGATTGATCCTTGGCTCAATCTGACTATTGAGAAGCCTTGCAGTTGTATGAATAAACATGTCTATGAAGTCTGTAAAACTGAATTCAATTAAATTTTTTCTCACTAATGAGGTCCACTCTATTACTGACTGGATGACTCCTTGATCATCTTTTTTTTACAATTATATCATAAATTTGTCAACCTACTGAAAAAGAAACATATAAACTAATACACATGGATACTTGAACATGCCTTGGGTAGTGATCATCAATTTTTCAGGCATATTATCAGCTAAAAAGTGGCTGAAATTAAACATGAATGTTGGCTTATGCTCCTTAGAAAATATGGAAAAAAAAACCTAGAATAGGCTCATCCACCCATTGGTCTGACTGGTACCCTAAAAGGCAAGACACTAAAGAGATGATATGTTTAGTTTTTTCTGGGAACAAAGAAGGTGGATAGGGGGGAATTGTTTTGGGAAGTTGAGCATCCTCTAGGACGAAATATCAAAGATTTGTGCTCTCTAATGGAAAGTGATTTTATGATACAGATCCATTAGGGAACCTGCAGAAAACTGACTGAGAGAATCATTTTCAGGAATTAATAACATTTTTTTTATGGTTTCTGGCGAAATAGTGACTAGAACGTCTCCATTTTGGGCCACAATGGTTCTCTAAGATGGATTGTGTTTAGCTTGACAACAGATAATGAAATTGGGGAAATGATGGACCTGTGGAAACATGAACATGGGAAATAGGGATTCCCAAAGATTGATGTCATCCCCCTGGTCTAGATAAGTTTGTTTCAACTAGTGGTGCAATTCGAACAAGTCGAATTCACACTCAGTATTAGCAATTTTGTAATACTGGTCAGCGAGGAGTAAAATGTCAAGGTCCGAGGTGGCGGAGGATTGTTGGGATGGGGTCCCCTGGGTTAGTTTTAGGGTTAAAATAACCCAAGTTTTGATGTATATTTTGTAACTAATGTAAAGACTCCTTGATTTGTGGATGCGAAGCACGTAGATGGTTAGGAGTCAAATGGGTTTTAACCCCTTTTTTATGTAAAGTTTGAGTCGGCTTTGAGCTATAAATAGGTGTGTCTTAGAGAGTCTAAGGTGTAATATTGGATGAAATGGATCAGTAAGAAGAAAGTGATAGCACAGAGAAGTGGATCAGATAAGAGAGAAAGGCTTTGTAGCTAAGTGTGCATAGGCCTAGATAGAGTTCACAACTGAGTGCGTAGACCCCTATAGCTAAATGCGTAAGGTAGTTTTGAGTTTGTAAAGCTGAACTAAAGGTCAATAAAGAAGATTCTCAAAAAATATTATGTCTATTTGCTTATTTCTGTTTAGTTTTGTTTACGATATATGTTGTGGATGAATAATGTGCTTATGAAATTATAATGGTGCGTGATTCTATTGGATAAATTTTAGATAATGTATGCAAGCATGTTTATGTATTTTTGTGAATACTCTAATGAATTATCTAATGTTTATTAATAACACAAGCTTATATACGCGAGCCCTAATCTATAATTATTCTTTGATGCGCATAAGTGGATAAATCAGCTGATAAAGGTCTGCAAAAGCCGATCGTAGACCTCGCAAAGGTCTGAAGACTGTTTCAATAGAATTGCAGTACCGAGCCCAAAGGGCTTATCAATCTACACGAAGGAAAATCTAGGGAACTAAAAGGCGTCACACTCATCTCTGGATGCAGAAACTTGGTTCTTGCATCCCCCCATACTGCTTCGAGTGAGACTACAGCCTGCGCTACACGAGTTGTTGCCGAAAGAGACAGTAGTGTAGGGATTTGTTGGTTGGCGCAACTAACTTTGAAGCTGGGTCAGGACACCCTAACCAACAAATGGTTCCATTGTTGGGACTGGGATCTTATTGAAGGAGATGTGTGATTTCGCATCATTAGAACCCGACGAAGAAAGAAATTGAAAAGTGGCTGGATAGAAAAATTCACGAATTTGTGGTGCAGGAAAACAAGAATTTGCGCTTCTTAAAGGATAAGTGGTTGGATAGATATTTGTATACAGATATACATGAAATTTTATTATGCACCTTCCCAATTGAATTATACGAGAGGTTAGCTAAGTTGGTGAATGGTCAAGGAAGATGAAAGCTTGATGGAACAATAGTGTGGACTCCAAAATTGGTATGATGATTAGAAGCCTCTAAAGACAAGATCATGCGGGTTGTCGAACACTAGCTCAATTGAATTATAGGAGGATTTGTTACAGAATTCACATTCCATACCTCAGTCACCTACAGTGAAGAAGAGCGATGATTTTTCAAGGGACCGTGAGGTAAGTATTTAAGATATTTGAATACCTGAATTAAAATGTTGTTATGTGAAAAACGGGTTATGCCATTTCCTTGATGTTCGGAGCTACACGAAGTGGAAAATTCTTTAGAAATCAAGAAGGAAAAAGGCTAAGTATAGTCCCTTAATTAGACCTTATGTAAGTGACAACGAAGGGGCGGAAAGGACTTTGCCAAGAAGTGTTGTCCAGCTAATAACATAGGGTTTTCAGGGACACATCATCCATCCACTCCACCACCATCGCCACCATTGAACATGTCAAACACAATGAAGCTGCCAATTTTCAAGGGAATAGGGAGTGAATATAGAGAGAATTTTTGGCTTGTTATGAATTAATTGGACAGTGCAACAAATTAATGATGACAATATAAAGAAGGCACGGTTGGTTACTGTTTTGGAGGATCGCGCACTGACTTGATATATTAAGTATTGTTCTGATAATTCTTTGGCAACGCTAGCATAGACTAAGGCTACTTTAAACAAAGAGTTTAGTAATTCTAAGTCTGACTCGTAGTCAATAGTTGGATTTAAGGAAATCACGATGAGGGTCGATGAGATGCCCTGGGAATTAGATCAAAGGTTGAAATGTATGATCCGAGAAGTTAACATGCATCTCAAAGATGGTCAGCATTGTGAGTGGTTTATAGCTTCGCTTCTGCCTCACCTAAGGATTGCTCTGTCGCAACATAAGATAGGAACTCATGCAGAGGCCTTGGAAATATCGATGAGGTTGTATGCAGCGCCTATTTAGGATGCGACCTTGGGAGTACAACAGATTCATTCTTAGTTACAGAGCCTCTACTTAGAATTGCAGAGCTTGAAGAAAGATGAGACTAAACAAGAGGTGCACACAGAAGTCTGGTGTCTAGAGTGTAAGGGCTAGGGGCACGATAAAGACCACTATCCTATATTTGAAAACTATATCACAGTAGGGGGACCAATTTCCCTAAGGCCAAAAGCTCCAACAGGGTCGAGTGTAGGGGCTGCGCTATGGTGTGTTATTTGTCAGGTTGTTGGAAAACATGCGACAGATCTCTCATTTGCTTCAAAAGTTTGTCTAGAAACCTCAATAGTTGTTTTGTAACTTCTAGAAGTCAATGGGCCATGATGATCGCCACTGTCATAATTATGAGCTGATGATGGAAATAACACCTACATACCGGATGAAACCAGAAACTCGACCTCTAAAATAGGGTGTTGGAGGAGCGCACGGAGGTTGTGAGGGACGAGGACGAGACCAAGGAGGAGGAGGGCCTGGTAGAGGATAGGGATAGGTTATCTATTACAACTATGGGACACCAGGTCACTACGTGCATGAGTGTCAGAATTAGACATGTTTTTCATGTCAATACTATAGCCAGTTTGATCACACTATAGAAGAATGCCCGGTGTTGATAGCTAAGATGCAGGAGAAAAAGACGCAGCCTCAGAAACCTACGCAGAACTTACAGATGATAAGAGCTCAGCCCTGTGAAGAGGATTAGAGCATGAATACAATGCTAAGAATCATAATAAAAATTGGCGATGAAAAAGGAAAACAGCTTGAAGAGGACGAATGGATCCGCAAGGCCCCAGAAAAAGAAGTTGGTTTTGATCTGGAGTGCACAAAGGAAACATTTGTGGTGGCTAAGAAAAGCTTCACTAAGGCATCCACCTAAGGAAGTCAAAACAAGATGCACAACACCAATGCACTTACAGATGTTGATCCTTCTATACTTACCACGTTCTTGAAGACATGCATGAAACTATTGTGCTACAGCAAAGCTGTGAAAGGCCTACAAGAGTTAATAAACAAATGCATCAGCAAAGATAACGCCCTTGATAGACAATGTGTAGCCAGAAAAGTTGGCAAACATAAGGCAAGAACGGGGCGTGAGATGAGGCTCACCACGCAAATAGGAGATTATGAGATGGACCAGGTCATCTTGGATCTAGGGGGCGATGCGAACGTTTTGCCAAAACAAACACGGGAAAGAATGGGGAGTCTTGCACTTCAGTAGTCTCCAATCCAGCTCAGAATAGAAAACTAGCCGAAGATCATTCCTATGGGACGACTATATGGAGTAACAGTTTATACAGAAGTTGTGAGAATGATGGTTGACTTTGAAGTGATAAAGATCATTGATGCCAATAATCCATACATGCACTCCTTGAAATTCATTGGGCCATTGACATGAACGGGGTCATCAATTTAAAGAAGAGGATGATGTTGTTTGAAAGGAAATCGCTTCGAGTTGTAGCACCATTGGACCCTACAAAATGGGCATGCTACATTGAACAGATCCATGATTATGAATAAAGTGAAGATGAACTCGATCAGATCTACAAAATAATACACATGACCAAGACTGGATCAGTATGACGGCAGATGGGAGGATCACATGGGATCAAGAGAGTTCCTGCACCTCTGATTCAGATGAAGAGTTGGAGCATTGGTAGAATCTGTTGCATGAAGTATCCACGTTGTGATGCAATATGATGACAAAATCGTTGCATTGTGTTTCATCAGAGGTAAGGAACTTACCTTATTATGATGGATTAACTGACGTGGATATTTTTTTGGATGCGTTTCAGCATGAAGTCCTTGATAATCACCACTTCCAAGCATTAGATTTGGCACTACATTCTACGCTCGCACGATGGTGGGGTACGCATAAAGATAACTTTGGTGGATGGTGGGATTATAGAAGAATGATGAGATTATAGTTTGGGCATCCTAACACTAGATTGACTGAGAAATACAGCGGGAAGGATGATACGCATGATCACCTGGTGAAATGGACTAAAGCTTATGGGACAAAGTCGTAGCTAGAGTGGGTACACTTATTTTGACATACTTTTGGATACAATTCCCATGAACTATTATTTGGAGATGGAGCTTCGCCATGGCACCACAAGTGGGACATATTGAGGGAAGGGTTCTTATTGACCTTCAGTTTTGAAGATGGCTTCACGAGAATCGATGAAGCCTTACAAGAGATTAAGGCAGTTATCTTCAAAATGCCACAAGAACCTTTGGAATGGGTCTAGCTAGATTGGAGCAGCTAGCTGTGCCATGGACCAAAATGTTATAATGTGACCACTAGAGAGGAGGATGACGATCCAAGAAATATTAACATTCTAGAGACGGAAGGGCATCGCGAAGGCGAGGGCCCGCAAATAGACAACCCAAACATCACCGCACCATTGAAGACAAAGTAGGTAACATTGGGATTGAAGCAGAACTGAATTTTGTAAAGATTCGAGATTATTGGGATGATGCTACTGTGGATAAAGTTGTTGAGTTACTCCGTGAATATCTGGATATGTTCCCTACCAAGTTGTTTGATTTCAAGGGCATAGTAGGAGACTTGGGTGTTATGAAAATCACTCTGAAGCCAGATGCAAAGGCTGTTAAACAGAGGTCGTATCACCTTAATCCTAAATACAAGGATAAAGTTCACTTAGAGTTGGGTAAGATGCTGGAAGAAGGCATCATAGAACCGGTTGAAGAATCTAATTGGGTGAGCCCAAAGGTGGTTCAGGAGAAGAATAAGAAGGGTAAGATAAGGATTTTCATAGATCTGTGGAAGCTTAATGATGCATGTGTCCATGATCCATTCCCAACATCGTTCACCGATGAAGTATTAGACAATGTGGGAGGGTAGGAGGCCTACTCGTTCACTGACAGGTTTTTGGGATACCACCATATTAAGATCACGCCTGAGGATAGGAGAAAACCGACCGTCATGATATATTGGGGTTGTTTTCAATACACTGTGATGTCGCTGAGACTTAAGAATGCACCTGTGATATTTTCTCGCGTAGTCATTGAAGCATTCAAGGAGTTCATTCATAAGTTCCTGGAGTATACTTTGATGATTGGAAAGTGTTCGGATTAGTAAAGTGCCATTTAGCAATTCTACGCCTAATGTTGGATGCGTGTCACAGATATCAGATCGTGTTGAACTTGAAGAAATGCATCTTTTGCATCCCCTTTGGAATCTTTTTGGGTCATGTGGTGTGCAAGAAAGGACTGATGGTGGACCCTTCAAATATTACGGTGATTGTGAATCTGGAGGCCTCAAGAAATCTTAAACAGTTGCACGTGATGTTGGGACATACAGGATATTACAGAAAATTTATCAAAGCATACACTCAGATTACCGCGCCTATGGAGATACTACTAAAGAAGGATTTAACATTCTGCTGGGATGAAGAATGTCAGCGCAGCTTAGATGTTTTGAAAGATAAGATGGTCACCACATTGGTCGTGGTATTCCTGGATTGGAGGAAAGAATTTCACATACATGTTGATTTGTCTTGCATTGCATTAGGTGTAGTGTTAACACAATCCAGTGAAGGAGAAATGGACCATCCTATAGCCTTCGCGAGTAGGAAATTATCGAAGGCTGAGAATAATTACTCAACGACTGAGTGCAAAGGTTGACCATGGTATACCCCTTGCAAAAATTCAGGAACTACCTGTTAGGAGGGAATTTCAAGATGTACACAAATCATTCTTCCTTGAAATACTTGGTCAATAAGCCTATGTTGCGGGGGAAGATCTGTAGATGGTTGCTACTATTCCAGGAGTATGATTTTGAGGTAATTGTGAATCCAGGGAGCTTGAATGCAGGACTTGACCATCTGTCACGGATCGAAACAGGAGAGGAGCCTAATAATTTGGAGGAAGGATTGCCAAATGCACAGCTCTTCATAGTACACGTAATGGATAACCATTTTGCAGATATCATTCATTTCTTGACTATAGGGATGGGTATATAAGTCAGAAAAAGAAGGAACTTGTAGTGTGTGTAAGTATTTTCAATGATCGGCGGACATATGTATAAGATGGGTGCTGATGCAATATTGTGAACGTATGTGTTATATTTTGAGAGAAATAGCATTCTCGATGAAGCTCATAGAGGGGCTACGAGAGGAAATTATGCAAGAAAGGCAACTACGCAAAAAATTTGTTAGCAGGTCTATGGTGGCCAATGTTGCACAAGGATTCTAAAGCGTATTGTAAGGCATATGATGTGTGTCATAGAATGGGCAGATCACCGTGAAGAGATGAATTTCCATTACAACCTCAAGTATCGTTGTAGCCATTTGAAAAATGGGCGATTGATTTTGTTGGACCACTTCAGCCACCCGGAAAGAAAATTAATGTGTGCTACATTATCACCACGATGGAATATCTAACCACATGGGCAAAAGCATAGATATTTAAGGATTGTACAAGGGCTACAACAACAAATTTTTTGTTTGAGTATGTCTTAACTAGAGTTGGTTGCCCGAAAGCGTTAATGAGTGATAGAGGTACGCACTTTCTGAATAATCAGCGCATTAATAGAGGAATTCCAGGTCTATCATTAGAAGAGTACACCATATCACCCACAGGTCAATGGAATTGTTGAGGCCTTCAACAAGATTTTGGAGAATGCACTAACAAAGATATGCAATGCGCAGAGAAATGATTGGTATGTGCGCATACCTATAGTACTATGGGCATATAAGACTACTTGCAAGAAGATGATAGGGCAAATGTCATTCAGAATGGTTTATGGTGTAGAAGTTATGATGCCAATGGAGTATATTGTGCCTAGTTTGTGCATAATAGCTCTCACAGGTATGGCATATCGTGAAGCCTTGGAGGAATGGTTCGCGTAGCTGATGGAGCTTGAAGAGGATTGTTTCTTGGATGGATTCCATCACCAAGTACAAAATGAACATGAAAAATAATGGCATGATCGACACATCAACCTTCGCATGTTCAAGGTAAATGACTTGGTCTTGTTATATTATAGTAATTTAACTAAATTTCTGGGTAAATTTTAGATGCATTGGCTAGGGCCATATATTATCAAAAAAATTATAGATGGAGGCGCAGTTCAGCTTGCAAAGCTGAATGGAGAACATTTTCCTATAAGAGTGAATGGAAGATGATTGAAGTTGTATATAAGGGATCATGTGCAATGACTATATGGTGACAGGACAATTTTAGTGCTACAAGCAGTTGCAAGGGAGCGCGGGACTATAAACTACACTACCAGGGGTGGAGGACTACGCTGCAGGCGGGCTGCGCAGAAGATGATGAAGACACAACCTATGAAGTTTCACACAGGAGGGAGGTGTCACATAGCACAGTAGAAAAGTGATCGTTGGATTCATTGTTCATGACTTGAAATCCAAAAGACGATTAAGAGGAGCAGGTTGGCGGAATTTAAGGCAAAAATCTTTGAATATCTATTGTGAAAACAACATTAATTGTTATAATTTGGGGGGAACAGTTGGATTCAAATTCAAAACCCCCTATAAATTATGCATGTTGGTCCAAAAGAGAACACTTTGCACCCTTAGAGATTTTGTTGAGATTTTTTTCTTTCATCTATGAACTGATCATATTGGGAGGATTTAGTTGCAAGCCCTGTATTTTCTAAGCTCTCTGAGTTGAATCAAAAGTTCATTCTCAAAAAAATGATTGGACCAAGCCCTGCAGAAACTGTGAGTACTAGTGGTGATGTTGCCTCTGAGGGATCCACCCCAGAAGTGGTGAGTATGGAAGCTCTGGCTCCTATGCCTATGGCATTGAGGTCACCTAGGTTGAAGCCTGCCCTTGTAAGAGAAACCCAAATAGCTAAACCAAAGAAATATAAGCAAAAAAAGTCGGTACCAGTGCACGAGTCCCCCATGGAATCATTATGTAGCACAGAAACAAAAGAAAGGCAAGTAGCCTAAGAAGGTAGTTAACCTAGAGGCAGAGGAAGGCCACAATACAGAATACATAGATGCTGAGGGAGTGGAGCCCATAACAAAGCTACCTGACTATATCCCTCCATGCAAGGGGAAGGCGAAGGTCCCAAAGGACCCACATTCAGAGATATTTTACATTTCTACACCCCTACCACCTTAGCAAGTTCCCTTTGAAGGTCTCGGACTTGTGCGGATCCCACTGCTGAAGATGGAAGATTAGGACCTCGCAAATCACGCTAGGTTTCCACACTTAGCAACAGATAAATATATGAATCACATCTACTATGCGAATTTAGGTGTTACTGCACTGAATGGATCCGTGGTGTGGATAATTTGGGGCTTCTTAATCTGTTGTGGGTGCCCCATTATCATCGCACCCCTATCAACATAATTTGTGTGCGCCAGCTACTCACGTTGGTGCACGATGGGTTCTTATGGCTAGGAGGGCCTATCCCCATCACTAGCATGCTTATCCACAGAATCATGCATTTTCCATACGAGGGATAATATTCGGCCAAGGAATTTGGCGATAAGACAAGGGAAAAGGATCTGACAGAAAGAATGAAGAAAGAATTCAACCTCCTTAAAAATGCATGAGGATATTCCATCACCTCAATAAACGACCCCATAGTTCAAATTGCCACCCAAATTTTAGCAGGATAGGTGATGAGAAAGTGCCACACAGATGAAGTTCTGGAACTCGTAGTGTCTCTAGTTGTACAGTGTGCGAAGGGCATGTAGTTCAACTGGTCTAGGTATCTCTGTCAGAAGTTCTTGGAAAACTGTTGCGAGGCCCGGGATGAAACCAAGTTGATTTCATTATGCTTGGTTGTTGCTTTCTATTATGTTGGTTTCATGGGAACTATAAGAGTATAGCCAGTTTCCTTCACTAGAAGAAGGATTACCGGAGGTAGCGCAGTTCGCCTCCTTGTGGGCTATAAAGGACCCCGTGCGGATCATAGATACAAAAGATGTTTTGGGTCCTTATGGAATCAAGCCTTTGCATGGCCATTAACTAGCACCCAAGGGTGTCCCCGACCTTGTACACAGAGTTGCCAGCCTATGAAACATTCAAACCTAACTTCCACCGAGTTTACATGCAAGTGCGGAAGGATCCACTACAGAAATGGCATGACTTCCCATATATGGTAACAGAGACAGATGTGCAAGAGGTGATCGCGTGATGGCCAGAAGAATGGCACACCCCCTTAGACTTAAATGCTGGAACAAGTAAGGGCACGCGAGGTTCGGAAGCACAGAAGAGAAAGGAAGCAGCTAAGCACATTACGTAGAACCTGGTTGGACAGAGAATGAAGGAAGCCGTAGAGAAGGCTCGATTGGATAAAGAGCGCACTGCCAAGGAGCAGGCAAAACAAGAGCAACGCGAGTCAGAAAGAAGTGGCAAATCACCTTCACCAGAGACTGAGGAGGAAGAACTTTCCGAAAAAGATGGCGGAGGCAATGAGGGGCAGAGCACCTCGTTCATTCTAAACAAGTGCAGAAAGGGGCAGCAGGAACGTCCCCAAAAAAGCGAAAAAATCATACAACTCATAGGGTGATCCCATGGTCTTAATAGAGAGTGATCTTGATGAGATCAGGGATAAAATAAGGGACACTACGACTGAAGTGTTGCAGCAGTTCAAGAAGCAATATATCCAAATGTTGGGGAGAATCCAAAAGGATCTGTGTTAGTTGCAGATCTAGGCAAACAAGATATAGGTGGGCACTGGTTGAGCAAGAGCAGAACAAGCGAGCTTGGCACTTGGGATCAGTCAAGCATCCGAGTTGGTAACGTCCCTTGACCTTAGAACTATTGCATTACCAGATGGGTCCCTTTGTACGGAGACAACCGATGATCGCGTCATCCTGAGGACAATCAAGAACATCAGGTTGAACATAGCAGTGCTCCCCAATGAGATTCTTTATGTGCTTCATGCCAGGGTAACATAGGAATTGAGAGCTCAGGAACAGCGTGATCTCAACCTTATCAGCAAATACAGATTGAACAATGAGAAGATGTTCATTGAGAAGACATGGGCCTTGAAAGAAAAGGAGACACGACATGCACAGAGTTCCCAACTAGAGTCTGCAGTCACAGAGTCATTCAAAACAATGCCTGAGCTACACATCACTGAAGATTCATAGCCAGAAGCGAATATCATGAAGTTAGCCTTTGGTGTGTGCGAGGCCAAGGCAAAGGTTGGCTGAGTTCAATTTGAACTCAATATGAAAATTACCGAGATGCAGTTAAAGTTGCGGCCTATGACTCCTCCTGAGGTCCGAGAGCAGCGTGGAGCCATGATAAAAGAAGGAATGGCCACCCTAGATGCCACAGACGCTGACTGTTTGGCATTATTTTAGCAAGCCCTGGATTTGGTGAAAAATCTACAGGAGGATCCAAACCTGCAAACATTAAATACAAAGATCAGGGAGTCGCAGCAGCAGTATAACAAGGTTAGGGCAATGGCACACTCCATTGCACCAATGCAGTGCCTAGCCAAACTACAAGAGGGGAAGCATCTCCTCGCACATGTAGAGGCAGAACAGAAGAATGGGGCCTTTCTAAAGGCCAGGCTGCAGCCATGGTTGGAAGAAGCTTATAAAATCATGACAACCATCCAGGATAAGCTGAAGGCCTTGCAATAAACAATGAGGTTGGTCGTAGAAGGCCCAGCTATAGAGAAATTAGTCGATGAAGTCAAGTAGGAAACCACGTAGAGCACCGCCAAGGTTGCAATAGTTCAGGTGGAGCTAGGGGATCTTCACAGCAAGATCATAGTGCTAGCTGAGTTACTCGAGGGCGAGTCACGATCTTTGTGTTGGGGGCCTATTAGGATGGGGTCCCGTGGGTCAGTTTTGGGGTTAAAATAACCCAAGTTTTGATGTATATTTTGTAACTAATGTAAATTCTCCACGATTTTTGGATGTGGAGCGTGTATATGGTTAGGAGTAAAAGGGGTTTTAACCCCTTATTTATGTAAAGTTTGAGTCAGCTTTGAGACCCACCCATGGTTCGCAAATCGTGGGATTGTATGTAAAAGGCTATAAATAGGTGTGTCTTAGAGAGCCTAAGACATAATCTTGGATGAAATGGGTCAGTAAGAAGAAAGTGATAGCACAGAGAAGTCGATCAGATAGGAGAGAAAGGCTTTGCAGTTGAGTGTGCAGAGGCCTAGATAGAGTCCACAGTTGAGTGCGCAGACCCCTGTAGTTGAGTGCACATGGTAGTTTTGAGTCTGTAAAGTTGAACTGAAGATCAATAAAGAAGATTACCAAGAAATAATATGTATATATGTTTAAGCCCACAGGGCTTTGGATTGACGGTGAATGGGTGCACTGTTAAGGCACTCCTTGCGATAGGTCACTAGTTCAAATCCCCTGTGGGTGCTTAGGTAGTATTATATAGAAAAAAAAAATGTATATATGTTTAATTCTGTTTACGATATATGTTGTGGGTGAATAATGTATTTATGAAATATTGATCTAATTGTGCGCGATTCTATTTGATGTCTATTAGATAATGTACGCAAGCATGTTTATGTTTTTTCGCGAAGACTCTAATGAATTATCTAATGTTTATTAATAAAAAAAACTTATCTATGTGAGCCCTAAACTAGAATTGTTCTATGATGCGTGTAAGTAGATAAACCAACTGATAAAGGTTTGCAAAAGCCAATCGTACACCTTCATGAAGGTCTTAAGACAGTTTCAATAGAGTTGCAGTACTGATCCCTAAGGGCTTAGTGATCTACACAAAGGTATATTTGGGGCACTAGAAGACTTCACACTTGTCGCTAGATGTATAAACTTTGTTCTTGCATCCCCCCATACTTCTTCAGGTGATACTGCAGCCTACGCTACGCAGGTTTTTTGTGAAAGGGCCAATAGCATAGGGATTTGTTGGTCGGTGCAACTAAACTTGAACCTGGGTCAAGACCCCCTAAGCCAACAAGGACATAGGGTTTTCATCATTTAGTTTAGGATTGCAGTATTTCCCCTTTCCCTTGGATTCCAAGTCTGTAAATTGTGGAAAGACAAAAATGGAGGATAGAGACTTGTCCAGATCACTACCAAGCTCGGTGAATTTAGTTCTGAATTGGAAGAAATGATAGGCGCGGGTGGTGGACGTGTGATTGAATCTCAAAGATCGGTACCTATAAATCAAACAAGCAACAATGCAAAGGAGGACTGTGTGGGTGTACTAGGGTTATTTATAGCAATCGGATTGGTGGTCGTTGGCGCAGATCTGTTACAGAAGGGTTGGATTAAGGAATAAATGATCAAATGATTAATTATAACATGAGAGTGCAATGGGCTTATGCTGTAACAAATAAGTTGATAGGCGAATGAGGGAGATATAGGTGACGCGATGACTGGAGCAGAGAGTAGGATAGGGGAGTTGACATGGTTGACCGCTAGCAAGAGTGGAGGAGAGAAAGGCAGTTTTCGGGGGGGTAGTGCTATGTATTTTTAGGCGGGGGGGAGGACGACTGCGAAGTCACGAGCGACCGCCAGCATCGTGGGGCTCGGGAATTGGATTACTACTCTTTGGACCCCCCCCCCCCCCCCCCCCCCCACCGATAATGATAGAATGGACTAGGGGGACTGAAAACGATCCCCCACTATTGATCTAGCAGGGTAGATCACAGTTGTTGAAACATGCACCCACTATATCGCATAACGACAAAGTAGTTTCGTCGTTTTTGGACTTTATAACATAACCCAAACATTAGTGCCAACACATATTATTACATATTGCTAATCATTATTAAATAACATGATTAATTCTCTAAACCTAATTACTTTATCCTAAGCATTATTAATCTATTCTAAAGAT
This sequence comes from Pinus taeda, assembly GCA_000404065.3. NCBI lineage: Eukaryota > Viridiplantae > Streptophyta > Pinopsida > Pinales > Pinaceae > Pinus > Pinus taeda. Next base: position 34,535 of record APFE031396677.1, on the reverse strand, counting down.
GCATTTTGATTTGCAAGCCTTTTACTTTAATTTTCCTATTCAAAACAATATGAAATTCTATTGAAATACTCAATCCAACTATAGCCAAGTTTAGACAGTTTGGCTAACTTTTCTCTAATCTAACTAACCACTGCAACTAATATTAAGCTAGATGGTTGATTTATTTCCCTAACCTAACCTATTGGATCAAGTGTAATCATGATTAGCCAGCATGATTAAATGAACAATTAATTTCTAAGTGGAATTTAAACAAGTTGCACACTTATATACAAACATTTCTAAATGAATGTCTTCACGTATTTTCTTCTTTTTGTGGTGGCATTTGGACTTGCTCGCCTAGGGGGACATTTTTCATATATTTATTTTATTTTGTCTTGTCTTGTCTTTTCTTTGTTTTTGTTTTTTTTCTTTTCTTTTCTTTCCTTTTTTTTTTGTCCCCTACAATTTATTTTCTTTTTCTTTATTCTATATATTTATTTTTTTATTTTTTTGGAAATAAATTTCAAAAATTAAATATTATTTACATTTCTCAAATATAAAATCATCAGGTAAAAACTCCCCCTCCTATGAAATATAGGACCCTAACAATGCCTCGAATGGGGATGGCATCCTCCTTGTGAGGTGCCAAGAACACCGTAGACTCAGTAGCCTTGGTCCGTTGGGCATGTTGCAAATATCTTCCAATTGAATTGTTTCACCTATCTTTTATCCATATATATGGTAACACATCAAATAGAAGCTCAGGGCCTTCACTGCGGGCTTCAACTTCTGCTGATAGTCACCTGCACTCTTGCAATATAGAAGTAAAATGGTACTTTACAATGGTGATGAATGAATTGTCTTACTCTGATGGGAAATAATGCTTAAGATGCCTATCATTCACTAGTTCACCTAGTAGCTCTTCTCCATTCAAATTGGCTAATAGGAATGCATTGTTTCCCCTAAAAGCTTCAATATTAAAAGGCCCTTTCCATAATTTATCAAAACTACCATGTTTTACCTTATCCTCATTTCTGGAATTCCATTTCAAAACAAGATCATTGAGTTGAAAATCATTTGTCTTTGTCCTTTTATCATAAATCTTCTTAATGTTTTCTTGAATGACTTGAGTTTTAAGATAGACTTCTTCTCTTAACTGTTGCAACTAAATAGTTTGGTTGATCCTTCTTTGCATATCATTGGTCTCCACTTGATATTCTTGCAGAATTTTTAACACTGGAATTCCCAAAGAATTTGGGAAAACAACATTTATCCCATACACTATCTGGAATGGTGACATTCTAATGGATTTCTTGGAGGTAACTATGTATGCCCATAGTGCACTGATTAATTTTTTCTTCCATGACATTTTGTTCTCTAACAATAATTTCTTAATAATGTTAACCAAACTCTTATTTGAGGACTCACCTAACTCATTCCCCTGAGGGTAATAAGTAGTAGAGTTCCCTAACCTGATCTGATATTTGTTGCGGAAATATATCATCTTTTTGGACTTGAAAGGAGCAACATTGTCACTTATGATTTTATGAGGGCGGCCAAACCTAGACAATATATTTCCTTCTAGAAATTGGATGATAATAGATTCAGTGGCTTGTCTAGTGGGAATGGCTTATATCCATTTAGTATAGTCTATTGACACCTTAAATTTTCCTTACATTTGTTCTAAACCCATTTTCTTTATGTCCCACTCTTTTCTTTTCAAAAATAAAATAGCTACAGAATTATTGTGTTTCTACAGCTCTAACAGATTTCTGTAGCCAATTTGACAGAAATTTTTGATGGAATAATTGAAATAGTGATTGAATCCCTCCGCTGCAAAGCACTTGAAGTCAATACAAAGGATAGCAACCAAAGGTTAGAAAGCAATAATTCAAAGGTATGCAATTCTTTAATTTGATAATAAGGATAAAATCCATTAATTGTCTGAATTATATAGACATTGTACTACCAAATTCAAAATCATTATTACTAAGAGTTGATAGTATCGTGTCAAATTGGATCTAATCCATCATTCGCTCCTCATCATTATACCTACGCTCCAACCCACATCCCGATTTTATTGATCCGGTGACCCAAATCATGTTCATTCATGCTCTCAACCGTTAGATCCTATCACACTTCTTCATACCCTTAACACTTACACTCCCATCATTCACATTCTCATCCTCATTACTTTAAAACCCTCATACCCTGTCAAACAAATAGTCTTGAGACAATTCTTCTCAACAATGGGAGTTATAGCCATAACAGTACAAGCAAGAAGAAAATTTTTAGAAGGATATCCATAGACAAGAGAATTGTTACAGAAAGCATAGTGGCTAGAGTTTGTGGAGAAATTTGACGGTTTCCACAAAGAAGTAACCAAATGCTTCACTGGAGCCTTTGATGGGTTGGAAGTCGAGATAGGGGACAAAAAATTTACAGTGACAAATTCCTTTGTTGCCAAAGCTACTGGATTACCTCAAATTGGAGAAAAATGGTTTTAAAACAGAAGTATTGAGAGAGAGGACTGGAAGGTTTTTCTAAAGAACCCTAGCATGGACACCATCATTTTCAAGAAGGGCATTCTAAGCATAACATCGAAAATTAAGTGGAAAAAATTACTTTTGATAATTCCAAAATTTGTTACTTACGAAGGGAGGTTTGGATGCGTGTTTTTCTATCATATCTGACTGCTGATCAATTTTATTGAGGATAATGAAATAAATGTTACATATTTCTTACTTAATAGTCTAAGAAAGGTGTCAAGGAATGTTCAAAGGAAAATTCAGTTTATAGATAACACCATGTATACCATCGTCTTGTTAAATTCCTTGTTGAATTTCATCTTAAAATATGGGTGATTATTGGGAAATATTTTTAGTGAGGAACCATTTTAAGGAAGATAACCAAGAACAACCGAGCAGCGGAAAGGCCAAAAGAGGGAGAAAAAGAAAAATTGAAGAACCAGTAGAACCAGGACAACAACAGTCATAGGAGCAGTCAGAGGATGACATTCCTTTTGCATAAATTTTAGAGAATATAAACAAGAAATATGTTAGAAGAAATAAAGCCAGCCAAAAGACAAAGAACACACCTAAAACAAAGGAGCCTAAAATAGAAAGAAAGAAAACAAAAATTCAAATGCCTCCTGTGACAAGATTAATAAGAAGTACCAAGCCAAATCCAACAAAAAAAAAGAACGGCTTCAAAAAGAATTGACCATATCAACTCAGAATTAGAGGAAGATTCAAGGGTTTCTGCACCAAATTTCATCACACCTCCTCGGAGTCTAGGCTGAAGAACACCTGAAATTGATCATGTACAGCAGGAGATTTATGATTATATTGAGTCCCTAGATAAAAGAGATGGGGCAAAAACATCAGCTTCAATCAAGAAGTCCAGTTTAGTAAACCACAAGAACCTCTAGTAATAAATGTTTTAAAATAAGAAATTTTCGAGTTTGTGACACTAAACAAGTACATTCAAAAGGAGAATCAAACCTTAAAGATGTAGAGTGAAATGCAAATAGCTAAGAGTGACAATCTCCTTTTACACCTAAGTCTGTGGCATAAGAACAATAAGAAACTAAAGAAGAAAAACATAGCTCTACAAAGACAAGTCATCAACCTGAAGTACAAGATTCTCATGAAAAAACAAAGGATGGCAATGGTTGGAAATAAAGTCAAAAATATGAATTTGGATGTACTTGCACAGGTTTCAAAAGAAATGCAGTAATTAAACATGAGACATCAATTTTGTGTTTTGCATGAGGACATGCAAAGACCTCAACATGGGGGAATGTAGAGTCTCATGATTGTTTTGTTTTTGACACCATCTCCATCCATTTTTCGTCTTTTTATCATTTCTTTCAACTCAAATAAATAGTAAACTATAGACTTTGATATGGTAGGTACTCAAATGTCTTATTTTTCATAATTATTAATGTGCCTTATTATTAAATTAAAAGATTGTAATAGGTACAGAATTAACACGATTCTATAGCGGTTTCATGATTCTATAGCTATCTCCATGGCTTGTTATATTCCAATACGCTAGCCAAGAAAATAGGCACATGGGAAGATGGGGATTGATCTCCTGATGGATCTCCTCCTATTCACATGAGCCAAATAATCAAGGAAATCGCTTAGTGGCATAGTCAAATAAGTGGGTCAATACGTGGATAAACAGATCAGTGAGAATTCAAATAGATCATGACTCTCTGATTTTCTTTCCAAATAGAAAATCGTCGAGAAACGTTATTTTTCCAATATAAGATTAGAATTCAGCTTAGGATTGTTTTAAGTTTTTAAGGCATAAAAGTTTCAATATATTGAGCAAGAATTTTATATAATATATATATATATATATATATATATATATAATATATATATAATATATATATAAAAACCAAAAAGCCAGGAGCAATAGAATATAATTCTTAATTGATAGTTTGAAATTTCATAACTCTGTTCTTGTTAATTGAAGAAGTATTCTTGTGAACCTCATGTGCAGTTAGTTGTTAAATTAAAGTCTTAAAACATGTTGTTTTGTGGAGGGCCCCTGCAGAAATTTGAGGTTCTTTATTTTATTTTTAGCTTAGTTCATTTTTTTTTGTTATTTCCATAATTGCATTATCGCAGCTTCAATTTATTTGTAATTACTTTTTTACAATCTTTCATTTGTTGTTTATCAATTTCAAATCATTTGTATGATTTGTAAAATAGGACTATGTACATAATCCTCTTCTTTTCATAGCAAATATGTTTGATTAGATCGCATTCCTTCTGCTTTTGTTTTATTATTTCATGTAGAATTGTTAATTGCAGTATGTAGATCTTAACATAGATTGCTTAATAAATTTATTCTTAAATAGAAGTGATTATTTGTAGAGCAGAAATAAATTGTCTTTCGAGAACATAAGTACTTTAGTTATACATTCCAGAATAAATTTCTTTTTAGTTCTTTTCAAAAACACAATTTGTCTTAAAGAAGTATTCATATAATTTACAAAGTAGTTTTGTTTTTCCGTCACCTTGCATAGTCATTCTTTTGAAACTAACAATTGTAAGTTAAATAGGATCATGATAGCTTGTCTTACTTTACTCTTCAGGAATTGATTGTAGGAATTTAATTGTAAATCTTAAGTTTCATTAGGAACATAGGAATAAAGAAAATCCTTAAAACAAACACAATCATCATCTTAATAAACTCAAAAAGGCTTCTAGCATATATAGTGCACTTGCACTTCACAAGTTTACCAACTCCGGTCAATAATTTATGTAAGCAATTTAAGAACATTGAATTGAAAAACAAAATTTGGCATCGTTGTAGGGGAAGTGTAAATAGAAGTCTTGATTTCTTTTAAATAAAATAAAAACATGATATGCATAAGGAAAGAGACTCTAAGGGTAGATTTGTAGGTAGAGGAAAGAGCTTAAGTCCAACAACATCACTTACTCCACCATGACTTCGTAGTGCCACACCACCCACACGAACTCAAATTCCATCCATAGCAGGCCAACATAAACTTCCTGAGGTATTAAGATCTGAAATACAACCTAGATATTCACCAACTTCATCAACAGAAGCCATAATAGAAGAAGATCCCATATCCCCAACAAAAGGAATAATTTTCCTATCTTCAACTGGAGAACAACTTCTAGCTCAAGAGTTGGAAGTTCCTACTAAAGAAGAGGAAGAAGAAACCTACTTCAAACCATTAATAGAAGAACGAGAGGAGCTAGAGGAGATTGGAAAACCAATCTTAGAACCAGAATCAAAACCCTATATTAGTTCTGAAGAATCTAAAATGGTTGGAGAAGGGGAAGGAGAGTTACATAATTTGAATGGTGAACAACCTAGGATTGGAGGGGGAAGAGGAGGTGGAAGACAAGGTGGAAGAGGAGGTAGAAGAGATGGAGGAAGAGGAAGAGGAGAGAATGTAAATCCAGAACCCTTTGGATTTCCAATCCTTGATGAAGATACAACTATAACAATGAAAAATATCTCACCCTCTATCCTTCCAAAATTTAATGGATTGAGTGAAGATCCTAAGACATTTCTCTTTGAATTTTAAGTCTTGTGTAGATCATTTGATTATCTACATTATGCTCAAAATTTGAAATTATTCCCTGCAGCCCTTAAAGATGCAGCATTAAAATGGTTTATGGGTTTATGAATAAACTCCCCAAGAACATGGGAACTAATGAAAACTACACTCTTAAAGAAATATAAGGATTATTCTATGCCCCATAACATTAAGTATGATGTCTTTAAAATGACACAAAAAGAAGATGAAAATCTTGAATATTTCGTTGAAAGATTTGCTTACAATGTAAAAAGGGAAAAAATGAATAATCTAGATGAGGATAATTTCAAAGATATCTTATCGAAATCAATTAGAGATGAGTGGATTGATCTTCTCAATCTGATGGGTAAGGGAGACATTTCTCAGTTATCACTAAGAGAAATTTTTGAGTTTTGCATACACATTATAAGAGGAAAAGCAAGAATCGGAAAAAATCCAAGAGATACTCTTCTATCAAGGATTAATAAATCTGCAACTTAGACAGTAAGTAGAGCAGAATTAGGAAATTTTCTTGATAATTTTAAAACAGATATTTTAGGGAGTCTCAGTGAACAAATTGACACCCTTAAAATATGAAACAAGAAAAAAGTTGAAAATGTTTCATTGTCCATTTTTTATCCTAAGTGCAGAAAGAAACATGCCTTGAGAGAATGTCCTCTTGATTTAAAAAGTATAGAAACTTGTGTTATTTGTGTAGAAAATCGTGATACAAAAGAATGTCCCTCAATACCAAGTCCTAAAGTTGTTTATCAAGAAGGAGTACCAAATCAGGTAGATCCTCTCTGTTTTATTACTAAAATACCTTGGCAGAATCCACAGCCAAATGTCACTGAAGGTTTTAATACTCAACCATTTGCACAATCTTCGCAAAGTAATTAGACTGCCCCAATGCCTTAGTGATCTTGGCCACAACCTTGGTCACAAGGATGGAAAAATCCTTCTGGAAAATTCCCTCAACGCCCTCAATATCCACAATTTCTACAATTTCAACAAGCATATCCTACTTTTCCTCCACAATATTATCCTCAGCGTGTTCAACAAACTCAACCTCACAATGTGAATCCACAACTTTCATTACCATTTCCTCAAACACTAAATCAATTGCCTTCCCAACCACTTTCAAATCCAAATAAATATAAAAATTCACAACATGTTTACAATATGGAAGGACAAAATTTTCAAACCTACATGATAAATCCACTAGATCTAAATAATGTTCAACTCGGATCTGGTAGAATATTAGAAAATAAGTCCCACTCATTTTTTATTCAAGAAAGTGAAAAACAAAATATCCCCGAAGAAGAAAATTATCTTAATAATAAAAACGAAGAAACTTAAAAACAAGTTACTCCAACACAGTCAAATAACTCAACTCCTACTATGGAACAACCTTCAGTATCTGTTTCAAAACCACCCTACCCTAAAATATTAAAAATCAATGAAGGGGTAGAAAAACAAATTTTATTGCGTGATTACGACATGTTAGATGAACTGAAGAATGTTTGGATAAAGATTCCTTTGCTTCAAGCCATTAAGGAAATACTAATTTTCGCAAAAAAAAATTGGGACTTGAGCATTAAAAGACCCCAAGAAAGAGAAAACAAATCAAAAGAATCCAACTTGTTGGAAAAATTTCAAATATCATGATGGGTAAAAAAAACATTCAAAAATATCTTGATCCAAGAAGTCCCATTGTGAAAACATACATAAATGGTGTAGAGATCCCAAATACATTAATTGATCTACGAGCAGCAATAACTATCATGAGTAAACAAATTATGAATCAATTAAAAATTTCTAATGTTCAATATTCACCTACACTATTACAACTGGCAGATAGATCTATAATCAAACCTGATGGTGTATTAGAAGACATATATGTATCCTTATATTGTTGGGAATACCCTGTTGATTTTATGGTTTTAACACCCAAGAATAACTTAGGAGGACATCCATTGGTCCTAGGAAGACCATGGCTAACTACAGTCGATGCTTTCATAAGTTGTAGATCTGGTAATATGTTCATTTCTGATGGGAGTACAACAAAGAAATTCACACTATATCCACCAGTGAAAACAACAATAGAGGTTGAAAATGAAGAATGGATAGATGATGACTTTGATATAAGACCAATCTTTGCTACTTCAAAATTAGATGAAGAAAATCAAATTTTAAATTTAATGGAAAATAATGAATCTTCATCATATTATGAATCTAGTCAGAGTTTTCAAGAGAAATGAAATATTGAATATTTATCATCTCGTCAACTATCCTTGCACTCTATGGAAAAATTTGGCAATTCTACAATTGAAATATTTCTAGGAAAAAACTTTGAATATCAACAATAATTTGGAAGAATTCCAAAAGAAATAATTCATCAATATGTTACAAGAACATTCATCTGCTTATGCATGGGAATATTCTAACATGAAGGGTAGTTATCATAATACTTGTAAAAATCATATTTACATTGAAGAAAATGCCAAACCAGTTCGACAACCTCAAAGAAGAATGAATCCAAATCTAAGGGATATTGTTAATGAAGAACTACAAAAATTGTTGAATGTCAGTTTCATCTATCCAATATCAGACAGCCAGTAAGTTTCACCCTTAGTAATTGTTCCTAAAAATAATGGAAAATGGACAGTGTGTATTGACTATAGGAAATTGAATAAAACCACTTTAAAATATCACTTTCCACTTCCTTTCATAGATCAAGTTTTATAATACATTGGCAGGAAAGAAATATTTTTCATTTTTAGATGGTTTTAGTGGGTATAACCAAATCCAAGTAGCCCCAGAATACCAAGATAAAGCCACCTTTACCTTCCCTTGGGGAACTTATGCGTACCGAGTACTTCCCTTTGGATTATGTAATGCTCCTGCAACATTCGAAAGACCAGTATTAGGCATTTTTTCTGATCTAATTCATGATTGTGTGGAAGTATATAAGAAAAATTTTATAGTTTATGGAAATTCTTTTGAAGAAGCTCTTAAAATTTTGGAAAAATTTCTCACTAGATGTAAATAGGAAAATCTCTCATTAAGCCATGAAAAATGTTTTGTGATGTTTACTAAGGGAATTGTTTTAGAACACCATATTTTAGGAGATGGAATTAGGGTGGACACATCTAAAGTAGAATTTATTTCTAAATTGTCAATTCGAACCTATCAACGAGATGTTAGAAGTTTTCTTGGTTTCACTGGTTATTTAAAAATATTTGTAGAAAACTTTACAAAAATTGCATCTCCACTTTTTAAACTACTCACAAAAGACTCTGAATTTAATTAGAACTGTGATTGCCAAAAGGCCTTTGAGTCATTAAAAGAGAAAATCTCTGAAGCACCAATTCTTAGAGGACCAAATTGGAAATTACATTTTTGTTAAGCGGATAAATCGTTCTTGGGGACAAGACCGATCTCCCTAGTATCAACTGATATCTAGCAACACGAAGGACAAGAAAATCTACTTTTCTCTAAACATATTACGATTCATTAATAAAAACTAAGAGTTGTTTTAGACCCTACCTTAAGTCCAATGCTAGTTTGTGGCAGCCTTGCTCCAACAGCTTCAAAGAGTTTCCTTAATAACCTGCAATCACAAATAAGCACACATCAAATAACACCTGCATAGCTAATATAACAAATCATGTTCATCATGGTGATCAAGGAATCCATGAAATAAACCATAAAACACAACTTATTGAGAAAAATAAACTTGATTGTATTAACCTTGAAATAGAAGAACTTTACAACCTTGGTGCCTTGATGTTGTACAAACTCTTCCCAGGGTCCAAACAGGAATCTCCTCTACTTTGACAAGCCTCACTCTCTTCCAAATGAGGATCAAAAGGTATGTAATCTCTCCTCTCAAAAGCTCAATTAGGAAGACTAAGTTCCAGTAGCATTTACCCTCAAAAATATTCATCTTTCAACCTCCCAAGTAACCAACCCAATGCTTTATTTTATAGTGCAAGGGAAGGAGGTTACAGGTCCACCATTGAATGGATAGAGTCCTCCTTCAAAGGGATAAGCTCCTCACATCAAGGGGTTAGCTCCTTAAGGAATGGGATGCATGAACCCTCAAGGAGTGAACTGGCAGCTCAAGATTCCCTCTAGAAGCTTCCAGAAATGACTCAAAGTGAGTTTTTAAGAATGTACTTGCGCCTTTTTAACTTTTACATGGATTCGCACCCATAACACAGAGACAGAGCGGTCAGGTGCACAGGGGACATGACCAATGGGCGTGGTACCGTAGGTAATGATAAGAGGAAGTGCGAAACTAGAGTTTAAGATATTTTTAAGGACTTCCTTTTATTTTCAAGGCTTGATATGAAGAACTAAGGTTTAAGATTTGCAAAGGAGGAAAGTATGAGTGGTGATAGACTCATATTGATTACAGAATGTCAAAGTGACAATTTTTGTGCAACACTTTTTCACATTTAGACTGATGCTTCAGACACAACTTTAGGAGTTGTACTAGGACAAAAAGACTTAACTCCATATGCCATTTATTACACCAGTAAAAATTTGACTCCAGCAAAGTTAAATTATATTATCACGGAGAAGGAGTTTTTAGTTGTTGTTCATTCCATCAATAAATTCAGGAATTATATTATTAGCTATGAAAATTTTGTACATACTGATCATTATGCAATTAGATATTTAATGAATAAATCAATCACTAGATGGTTGTTGTTGCTGCAAGAGTTTAACATTACTATTTTGGATCGACCTGGAAAACAAAACACAGTTGCTAACTTTTTATCAAGGATTCAAAATGATAACAATGACATGCATGTAGAATATAATTTTCCTGATGAATATATTTTTGCAATATCTACTAAATATCCATGGTTTTCACATATTGCTAACTATTTAGCTACAGGAAATTACCATCATACTTGTCTCCTTGAGAAAAAAGGAAGGTAATTCAAATTAGTATACCTTATTCATGGATAAATGAAGAATTGTATAAAACAAGTCTAGACCTGATCATCTAAAGGTGTGTGAGAATATGAAGTACCAAAGATATTGAAATCGTGTCATGATGAGCTATGTGGAGGACACTTTGTTGACAAAAGAACTTCTTACAAATTCCTTCTCTTAGGATACTATTGGCCTTCCCTTTTTAAGAATGCCAGAGAGTACATTAAGAGATGTGATAGTTGTCAAAGGATAGGGAAATTGTTCCTTCTGATGAAATGCCTCTACAACCTCAGGTACTTAATGAGCCTTTTGAAAAATGGGCTCTAGATTTTTTTGGTCCAATCAATCCACCTTCAATACAAAAAAAGATACATTCTTGTTTGCACTGATTATGTTACAAAGTGGGTAGAAGCTAAAGAAATTCTTTCTCTTACTGAAAATGTTGTAGTTTCAGTTCTTTTAGAGGATATATTTACTCGTTTTGGTGTTCCGAGAGAAATTGTAACAGATAAAGGTACTCAATTCACATCCAAGTTGGTACAAAAGACAATGGAGGAATACAAAGTCAAACATCGAAAGTCTACTCCATACCATCCTCAAGCAAATTGGAGTCCACCAATAAAGTCGTTGAAGCAATTCTCACCAAAATGGTGCATTTACATAGAAGAGATTGGGTTGAAAAGCTTCCAGAACCTTTATGGGAATACCATACCATATGGAGAAATACTACATGACATACTCCTTATGAGCTTGTCTATGGAAAACAAGTCCCATTTCCTACTGAGTTTCAAGTCAAAACTTTCAAGACAGCAGTCAAATTGGATCTTGATCGTTCAGAAGCACAAAAACAAAGAATGGAGAAGCTAAATGAACTTGATGAGATAAGACAAGATGCAATCCAAAGAACCAATCTAGTCAACAACAGAGATCCATATGGAATGAAAAATATATCAAAGAGAGAAAATTCCATCCAGGAGATTGGGCATCACTGTTTGATTCAAAGTTCAAATATTTCCAATGGAAATTTCAAAATCTTTGGCTTGGGCCTTACGAGATTGAAACAGTGTTTGACAACGGTGCAGTTAGGATCAGAACTATTGATGAAGAAAGGATCACTTTTCTTGTGAATGGTCATCTACTGAGAATCTATCATAAACCATTGACCAAAGAAGAATTTATCAAATATTTGCAAGATAATATTGATTTAAAGTTGGTGAAGAAGGATTTTCCTTCTTCTCCAAATTGATCTCTGAAAGTATTTTTCTTTCTAAAAAATAAAAAAATAATAATAATAATGTATAAACTTGAAAACCAACATTGGGTTGCATGTTTATACAGAAAATCTAAGGTGAAAATCAGTTTTTGACTCCTTAAATTTTCCTTACACATGTTCTAAACCCATTTTCTTTGTGCCCCACTGTTTTCTTTTCAAAATAAAATAGCTACAGAATTTTTGAGTTTCTGCAGTTCTAACATATTTCTGTAGCTAATTTGATAGAAATTTCTGATGGAATAATTGAAAGAGTGATTGACTCCCTCCATTTCAAAGCACCTAAAGACAATACAAAGGACAACAACCAAAGGTTAGAAAGCAATAATTCAAAGGTATGCAATTATTTAATTTGATAATAAGGATAAAAAACATTAATTGTATGAATTATATAGACATCGTACAGCCAAATTCAAAATCATTATTACTAAGAGTTGATAGTATCGTGTCAAATCAGATCTAATCCTCTGTTCACTCCTCATCATTATACCTACGCTCCAACCCACGTCACGATTTTTATGATCTGCGCCCAAATCATGCTCATTCATGCTCTCAATGGTTAGATTTTTTCGCACTTCTTCATACCCTTACCACTTACACTCTCATCATTCACACTCTCATCCTCATTACTTTGAAACCCTAATACCCTGTCAAACAAACAGTCTTGATATAAAGCTTCTCATCCATGGGAGTTATAGTCTGAACAGAACCAGCTAGAAGAAAATTTTTAGAAGGATATCCACAAATAAGAGAATTGTTACAAAAAGCACAGTGGCTGGAGTTTGTGGATAAATTTGATGGTTTCCGCAAAGAAGTAACCAAATCCTTCGTTAGAGCCTTTTATAGGGTGGAATTTGAGATAGGGGAGTTAAAATTTACATGACAGAATCCTTTGTTGTCAAAGCCACTGGACTGCCTCGAATTGGAGAAAAACATCTTAAAAATAGAGGTATTGAGAGAGAGAGGATTGGAAGGTTTTTCTGAAAAACCCTAGCATGGACACCACCATTTTCAAGAAGGGAATTTCAAGCACAGCATTGAAAATAAGTGGAGAAATTTACTTCTGATAATTCAAAAACTTGTTACTTGCGAAGAAAGGTTTGAATGCATGTTTTTCTATCATATCTAATTGTTGATCAATTTTATTGAGGATAATGAAATAAATCTTCCATATTTCTTACTTAATAGTCTAAGAAAGATGTCAGGGAATGTTCAAAGGAAAATTCAATTTATAGAGAACACCATGTATCACCATGGCCTTGTTAAAATCCTTGTTGAATTTCATCTTAAAAATATGGGTGATAATTGGGAAATATTTTTAGTGAGGAACCATTTTAAGGAAGATAACCAAGAACAACCAAGCAGAGGCAAGGCCAAAAGAGGGAGAAAAAGAAAAATTGAAGAAACAGTGGAACGAGAATAGTCAAGCAGCAGCAAAACAAAGAGAAGGAGAAAAACAAAAACTAAAGAACCACTAGAACAAGGACAACAACAGTCACAAGAGCAGTCAGAGGATGACATTCCTCTTGCAAAAATTTTAGAGAATACAAACAAGAAAGATGTTAGAAGAGTCTAAAGAAAGCCATCCAAAAGACAAAGAGCACACCTAAAATAGAGAATCCTAATATAGAAATAAAGAAAGAAAAAATTCAAATGCCTCATGTGACAAGCTTAAGAAGAAGTGTCGGACTCAATCCAGCAACAAAAGAACGACCTTTAAAAATTATGGAGCATATCGACTTAGAAGTAGAGGAAGATTCAAGGGTTTCTCCGCCAACTTTCATCACACCTCCTCAGATTCCAGGCCGAAGAACACCTAAAATTGATCTTCTACAACAGGAGATTTATGATTATATTGAGTCCCTAGAGAAAAGAGATGCGGCAAAAACATCAGCTTCAAATCAAGAAGAAGTCTAGTTTAGTAAACCACAAGAACCCCAAGAAATTTTTGCTTTAAAACAAGAAATTTTTGAGCTGGAGACTCTAAACAGGTACTTCAGAAGGAGAATCAAACCATAAAGGCACAAAGTGAAATCCAAATAGCTAAGAGTGACAATCTCCCTTTACACCCAAGTCTATGGTATAAGAAAAATAAGAAAGTGAAGCAAAAAAATAGAGCTCTACAAAGACAAGTCATCAACCGGAAGTACAAGATTCCCATGAAAAATCCAAGGATGGCAGTGGTTGGAAAGAAAGGGAAAAAGATGAAGTTGGATGTACTTGCAAAGGTTTCAAAAGAAATGCAGTAATTAAACAAGAGACATCAGTTTTGTGTTTTGCCTGAGGACATGCAAAGACCTCAGCATGGGGAATGTAGAGTATCATGATTGTTTTGTTTTTGACACCATTTCCATCCATTTTTCCTCTTTTTATCATTGCTACCAACTCAAATAAACAATAAATTATAGATTTTGACATGGTAAGGTACTCAAATGTCTTATTTTTCATATTTATTAATGTGCCTTATTACTAAGTTAAAATATTGTAATAACTATAGAATTAACACGAATTTGCAGTTGTTTCATGATTCCATAGTTAACTCCATGGTTTGTCAGATTCCAGTACGCTAGCCAAGCAAAGAAGCACACTGGAAGATGTGGATTGACCTCCTCATGGATCTCATCCTATTCGCTTGAGCCAAATCATCAAGGAAATTTCCCATTTGTGCAGTCAAAGAAGTAGGTCAATACGTGGATAAACAAAGCAGCGAGAGTTCAAATAGATCACGACTCTCTGATTTTCTTTCCAAAAAGAAAATCATCGAGAAACCTTATTTCTCCGCTATAAGATTAGAATTTAGATTAGGATTGTTTTAATTTTTTAAGGCATAAAAGTCTCAATCTGTTGAGTGATGAGCCCCAAAAATGGATAATTATATGGACTCATTCAGCCTCCTAATTTGACTTAATCCACCATTCTCATTATTTTATTGCATGCTTTTTTATTATATTTATGCTAATACAGTGAATTAGGTTAGTCATTATGCCAACAAGTCTAATGTGTGCTTTGTGCAGTCTTTTTGGTCAATTTGGAGAAAACATCAAAGGTTTAAATGAACACTTGGCATCCAAATTCATGGAGAGGATTTGTAGGAAGGTGTCCCCTTCATTTATGGGCCCTTACCTTGAATTCTCCACCATCAGCTCAGAGTTTAAGGGCCACCACATCAATTATCACAAGGGCAGCTGTTGGGCTCCAAAAATGTCATACAAATATCACTCATTACCATACATTTTTCACCTATGCTTCCATTATATCACTCACTATTCACCACCTTGTACACTCCCAGTTTCTAATATTAACCATTAATGGGTCTCATATTATATTTTCCAAATATTATTATTTAAGCAATTTTGAGAAGAAATTCTAGATTAATATTAGAAATAATAAATTTTACTTCATATATGAAAAGGGGATGGTTTTGTGACATGTGAGGTTCCAAGGAAGCTCCAGAACCCGTTTATGTGGCTTGAGGATCAATTCGAATTTGAGAAACAAACTCATGGAGAAGATGATGATCTATGGAGAAGACAAGGACAAAAGAGTTATGTGTCTAGATGTTAAAGATGTATGAACTAAAAAGAGATTAGTGGATCATATTATGAGTTGTTATCCCATCCATTGATAAATAGGAGTAAAATCCCTTCATTTGTAATCTTAGAATCTTCATTTGTAATCTTAGAAAGTTGGTTTGTACATCATGATGGAGATTTTGAAATAAAGACTCATACTTTGATTTTGTTGCTTCTACATTTGAGACCCCTTTGAAGTGGTGTGCTTGTGGAGTTATAGAGGGCCCCCATGGCCTCACTTGCATGCTTATTTTAGGTATAATTTAATTTATGTTTTTATTCATTTCATCTTTTAAGTTCTTGTTAGATATTCTAATTGTTGGAAGAAATCTTAAAATTCATGTGTTCTTGTAAGGGAACCATAAGATCTCCGAAAACTTAGGAATCTCTCTAGTTTGTTTGTTTTATTTCATTTTAGCTTTTAAGTTCTTGATAGATACTCTAATTGTTGGAAGAAATATTAAATTCATGTGTTCTTGTAAGGGAACCATAAGATCTCCGACAAATTAGGAATCTCTCTAGTTTGTTTGTTTTATTTCATTTCAGCTTTTAAGTTCTTGATAGATATTCTAATTGTTGGAAGAAATCTTAAAATTCATGTGTTCTTGTAAGGGAACCATAAGATCTCCGACCAATTAGGAATCTTTCTAGATCTATATATTTTAGGTAGGCACTTCTAACTTTACCTTCCCAAGTTGACATTAAATTAAACTATAATTTGCATCCGCATTTTAGAGCCAACAGTAGTCGAGCAAGGGCTAGTAAAGTTGTTGTTAACTACAAGTTTTGGCAACCGAGTCCCTAAAGTTTAGGAGGACTGTTGGGGTCCTCAATTTCTATAAATAAAAAGACTTAGGGCCTCATTTCAGTTAGTCACTTTGTAGGCAGAAGTTAGCTAGTTTGTAGTTCGATTTTAGTCATTTTTTAGTCATTTTTTAGGCAGTAGGTTAGCTCTGCATTTCAGCACATTTTCGAGCTTTTCCTTGTAGACATTTTTTGGGATGTAACTATTATTTCTTGACCAATAAAGATGAATCCAGCTTTGCACCAACTCTGATATTCCTTAGGAGGCTGTAACTCTTGGGGTTGGGCCCATCTCAAGTGCCCAGTACCTCCTTTGTTTACTTTCATGTGTCTTTGCTGCATTCTTAGAATAAAATCTGTTATTTAGATTTAAATCTTGTTTTGTTATTTAGATTGATTTTGATGATTGAGAAGGCTTTTCATGTTCAGATTGATTTGATAGGTTAATAATAGAGAATATCTTCATAAAAAGGCTAGCAAGCACCTTTGATCTCACCTCTCCCTCAGTGGGACCATGAGTTGGGACTAAGGTGTCCTTGCTGCCACCAAAAACACTGTCTTTGCTTCACCATGCAATTATTAGTGTTAGATTCTCATTTGCAGAAGTTGATATTAGTTGTGGTTACATTCTCAGGTTCATGATTTCTTAGTTTGCATAGATATTTCACATGATAAACTGATGTTCATTTTCTTTTGTTATTTAGATCAAATTAGGTTAAAGTAGTTAGGTCCTTGATTTTCTGAGTCTTTGTTTGTTCAGTTTGAGAAATAACTTGCAGAACACTTGTATTACCTCTCTATCTACCTTTCCTCCATCAGATAATCTGCTCCAACCCTTAGTCCATGATTCCTACCCTTCATTTGCCACATTTTCCCACTTTTCCCTAATTTCTACATTCTTGTGCATCATTGCTCCCTCCATCCGCGAACGAATCCAATCGCTCCTTAGCCTCATTCACCAGGTCATAGACCCCTTAACATGCTTATCCAACCTCCATTTCCACTTTCCCACCATTTTTCTTCCATCAACCCTCCAAAATCCTCTTTTTGGAACATCCTGTAGAAAATTACAGAACATCATGTAGAAATTCCAGAACATCCTATAGGACCCCTGCAGACTTCCTGTAGAAGCTCACGAAAGCGATTTCTAGAGATCCGATCACTGTGAAACTCTTAGGAAGGGTTCTAGGGACCTCTTATACCCTCTTCTAACCTTCCCAACCTCCTGCAAGCATTTCCTTTCGCCAATCCACCTCTGCACAGTCAAAAATAGTTAAAGCACATGCACAATAATTCTGCCAACTTACTCAAAAATACAAAAAGATGTTTCGTTTCAGATTTCACTTCAGAAATAGCTTATTCACATGCATTTTACCTTTCTAAGAGTCAATGGCATTCCTTTCTGTAGCTTTCATCATTTTTCTTGCACCAGTAGGGTTAGTCGGTAAAACTAGGGTTTGCTAGGGTTTGCATTTCCTTTTCGCTTTTCGCTTCTTTCTGCAAGTAGATTAGCCTCCTTTGAGTTAGATTCCATCCATCAGTTAAAAAGCTTCTTCTAAGGGCTCATATAAGTTGGCTTAATCTCCTAGCAGACTTATGCCAGCTGACCAAGTGACAATCACGGCAAGAGCTAGTACTTGTGCATACAGCACCGTCGCTTCCAAGTTTGTTACGAACTACCGGGTTGATAAAATTAAAGAAGGGAGTCCCAGGAGTTGCAACATTATTGCTTCAATATTGGGGCCCACCATTGAGCACGAATTCTATATGTATAACTCTATAAATAGAAATCCAAGAAGCATATATATAATATTTAATTGACAGTTTGAAGTTTCATAACTCTGTTCTTTTTAACTGAAGAAGTATTCTCATCAATCTCATGTGTAATTAGTTGTTGAATTAAAGTCTTAAACCCTGTTGTTTTATGGAGGGCCCCTGTAGACATTCGAGGTTCTTTCTTTTAATTTTAGCTCAACTCATTTTGTTTTCATTATTTCTAGAATTCCATTATCACAACTTCAATTTCTTTGTAATTACTTGTTTACAATTTTTCATTTATTGTCTGTCAATTTCAAATCATTTGTATGCTTTGTAAAATAGGACTATGTACATAATCCTTTTCTTTTCATAGCAAATATGTTTCATTATATCGCATTCCTTCTACTTTTGTTTTATTATTTTAAGTAGAATTGTTAATTACAGTATGTAGATCTTAACATAGATTTCTTTATAAATTTATTCTTAAATAGAATTGATTGTTTGTAGAGCATAAATAAATTGTCTTTCTAGAAGATAAGTAGTTTAGTTATAGATTCCATAGTAACTTTATTTTCTATTCTTTTCAAAAACACAATTTTTCTTAAAGTATTCATAAGATTTACAAAGTAGTTTCCTTTTCCATAACCCTACATAGTAATTCTTTTGAAACTAACAATAGTAAGTTAAATAGGATCATGATAGCTTATCTTACTTTCCTTTTCAAGAGTTGATTGTAGGATTTTGATTGTAAACCCTAACTTTCATTAGGAACATAGGAATAAAGAAAATCCTTAAAACAAACACAATCATCATCTTAATAAACTCAAAAAGGCTTCTAGCATATCTAGTGCACTTTCACTTCACAATTTTACCAATTTATGTACGAAATTTAAGAAAATTGAATTGACAAAACAAGGGCCATGATATCGTTGTTGTAAAACAACTCTCTATTTGTCAAAGTTTCAATCAAGTGAGAAGAGAGCACAAAATTGTTTGAGTTGTGGCAAGCATAGATGGTATAAAAAATTGATGATGCAAAACTGAAAACGAAAGGAGTTGAATATACTATTGGGTGTGATTTATGCCTTATATGGTAAACAAAGTTTCACTACTCTATAGAATTCATTTCAAAGTTAGATTTTCGTTTAGATATGTTGAGTACAAGTGTGTGTTAGGGATTTGTAATACATTTTTTTATATGCAGAAATGTTACTTAGCATACTTTGATCCATGTAGAATCTATACTTTTGGGACTATAATCTTTAGCCAATGTACAAATTTTGTAAAAGCTCATTTCATTGCATCACTATTTGATTCTATAAGTTGAAGGCTCATTAATGTGATAACTCTTTATAATTTCACGAAACTGGATCTTTATTGATTCATATGAAATTTCATCATGTCTACTACAATAATCCTATTTGTGCTCAAAAGAAATGATATTTCAGTACCTTCTAATAATTGATGAGCATATAAAATTATTAAACCTAAATCACTGCCTTAATTATCTACACAGATATGAAAATTTTCCATTATGTGTCCTTTAGGACTGAAAGGTTAATAAACATTGCCACCTCTTATGTGATTTTGTGTTTTGAGCTAGTTGATATTATAAAAAAAACATTTGCATCAAATAGTATGCAGGGGTTTAATTTGTAAAAGATACATCTATGTTGTTGAATCTACTAGTTTGTTGAGTTAAATGGGTATGTTCAATCTTATCTGTTGTATTTAAAACCCTGTAAAGTGTAGTGATATTTCTATATTGCAATAACAGAAGACGAGTTAGATTGTAGCAAGATTATAAAATCCTTTCAGAAGAATTAAAACAGCTAAGGATTTCAAATGAACAAACAACGTGGCTGACAACATCTCTTTTTCATATTCATTGTAGATCAGCTTGTTCTAAGAAAAAACCTCCCGCAATTTTTTGTGATTCATCTCTATTTACCCGGGATCTGCATTTGAAAATTATGTGTTAAACGGGAAAATTCTGAATCCTGAAAACTAGGGCTGAAAGATGCATTCGATTCTACTTCCCACTTTGTTGATATGAGTGTCATTCATAATCCCGTAGTTGTAAATAAAGGAATGAAAGTGGACTTTAGTATTCTAATTCATTGTTGATGCAAGTTTTTGATAAACATCAAGCTTTTGGAACTTTTCTCAAGCAATTGCATTCCATGATGATTCTAAAGTCGAGAGTAGTGAACAAAAAGTAACAGATTGTTAAATAACAAGAAATCACACCCAATAGCATATACAACTCCTTTAATTTTCTAGTTGTATATGGTTAACATCCGATACCAGCTATGTTTGTCATCTCAAACAGCACAGTTTAATTGCAAATTCTCACTTGAATTACAATGTAATAGATACATAGTTGTTTTAAAACAAGGATCTTATGGGTCACTAGCAAAAAAACCTCTCCATGAATCCATCAAACGTTTTTTCATCTCTCTCAATAGTGCTTAATAAATAAGGAAAAAATAGATCCTATATCAATAGAAGCTCACTAACCAATAAGCCTGAGTAGAAGGCTAAGGAGACTTGTAATGGTGGTTTTATAGACTCCTTTCCCTTTTGATGAAGTAACCAACAAAATGCTCTCAAGAGGAGGAAAAAACCCTGATAAAAGCAATCACCATTGAGGATTTTGGGAATGAAAGACAAAAGTAAAGGGGAAGTAAAATGGTTCATTATGCTTATATGGAATTGATGAAGGTGAGCATGGTGATAGACAATTGAAATGTTATACTAATATACTAACAATTGATTTTGAATGTTCATGGGTTACCTAACTCCCATGGGAAAAGTATGATCATAAGAGTAAATAGCATTTTAAACAAGATATATACTGTGTGCCTTGATGAATTTACAGTATAAGCTTTCAAGATGCTAACTTTTCTCCACATAATTTGGTTGCGCACTTAATATGTTGAAAAGTTTGCAACAAGAAATGCTAAATTTAGAATGTGCTAAAAATAAAACTCCTAGAAATAGCAGTTTGGCCAATGAGCATTTTGGCCACCTTAGGTGAAAGGTGAAACTGCTAAAAATAGAATCTTCTAAAAATACCATTTATGGGTCCCTTCCTATTTTTAGCGGTCCCTGGTCTAACTATAGAAAGTAAAAACGAATTTGGTCTTAACAGCAGTTTAAAATATTAATTAATTAATCTCCGTGAGTTAATTAATTGTGGAAAATTAAACTTGAAGTCTTTGTGAGAACATGCAATTAGTTGTCCCACTGATTGAGGAATTTATCCTTGATTTTCTCCACTAATTGAGGAATCAAGTATGAGTTCTATAATGAGAGGATCAGTTGACTTAGTTTTACTTAGTAAAGTCCAATTAGATTAATTTAACAAGTTGTTAAATTAATGAGAGATAGTTTGTTAATGCTTGCATGCAAGTGACAACTATTATTTCAGATAACTGAGCATTCCCTCATGGATAATTGATGCATTTCAATTCAGATAGAGACCCAGTTGAGTTCAGATGAGGGATAGTGTACTATCAGATGCTTAGATATTTCTAGTAAGCATTCCTTACATGGAGAAGGATTCATTTCCAAGAGAAATATGTAATATAGGAGATTGGAGGACTTGTGACCTATATATTGAGTTCTAGGTAGTCTATGATCTTCATCTTTTGATTGTAGAGAGTACAGGATAGCTCCTGAGCTGATTCTTTTTGTAAACAGAAGAGGATTTCCACTTGATTGATAATACAAATAAGGGTTTTATGTTGGTGTTTTCCCTAGTGATATATCTTGTGTTATGTTTGATTATTTCTCTTGATCAGTTATATGTGTTTATGCTTGATGTTGCTCATGAAATCGATTATGCTTCTGCTTAATGTTTTGTAGAACTAGATCAAGTATTATGCTTTAGTACATTGCATATATTAGTTTGATCTACATGTGTGAAATTTTTACATGGTATCGGAACACAGGTGATCAAGGAAGAACAGTATACAGGCAAGAAAAATTCGAAGTTTATTATTCGAGATATAGATCTCAAATTCTTATCACATCTATTTGACCGATGGATTTCTATGGTTTGAGGCTTGAGTATGCCCTTGATGGCAACTCAAACTACATAGCTTGGAAGGATCACATGGAGGCAGTATTGGAAGATAACGGCCTTAAGGACTTCATTGATCAAGAAATCCCTAAGCCTACTTATGCTACTCAACTGGCGGAATGGAAGAAGTGTGTGGCTAGAGATAGGAGAATCATCTTGGAGGGAGTTAGAGATCACATAATCTCGAGCCTCCATGGGAAGGAGACTCTGCATGCAATGTGGAAAACATTGAAAGATTTATATCAGAATAGCAGTGATCAGAGGAAGCTGGCATTGAAGGACGAACTTTACAAGATCAAGTGTGAAAAGGGTGACACTATCTCTACATTCTTGAACCAACTCACCACTTGCAAGGGTGAGCTTGCAAGTGTAGGGTTCGTGACTGCTGATGATGATATGGTGAGTCTAGCACTCCTTGGCCTTCCTAAGAGCTGGCATAGCTACCAGGACTCAGTGAATGGAAGTGACAAACTTCCAGATTGGGAACGACTATGGTTAGATTTGATACAGAAGGAGATCAGATGGAGCACTAGGGATGAATCTTCTTCATCAAAACATGACGATGAAGAGAATTTGGCTTTAGCATCTAAAGCTAAGAAAGGGAAAGGAAAGTCATCCCAATCCAAGTCTTCTCAAGGAGGGAAGAAGGTGGACAAGCCGAAGATGAGATGCTTTCATTGTCATGAGTTGGGCCATTATGCTACTAATTGCCCAAGGAAGAAGTCCAAGAAAGGTTCCTCCAAGGAATCTGATGGTGATGCACTAGCTTCACAGTTTGAGTTGGATTTCTCACTTATTGCATGCATGGTTTCATCCAGCATGGGATGTGTTTTGTACTTGGACAGTGGAGCCTCTTTCCACATGTCAGGTGACAAGAATATTTTCAGCACTTTGGAGGAGAAGGATCTCCAGATACGGATCAATATGGGTGATGACGGAAAGTACCGTGTCTCATGTGAAGGTACGGTTATGTTTCAAAGGGAGCATGGTTCTCCCCTCACTCTTTCTAATGTTATGTATGTACTAGGGCTGAAAAATAATCTTGTGTCTATTGCTATGCTTGAGGATAAAGGCTATGATGTAGTCTCTAGTTTGGGAAAGGTTTTCCTAAGGCATATTAGTACTGGATAGACCAAACAGATAGGGATTCGAATTAAGAATCTCTATAAGTTACAGGTAGAAGATTGTGTTGCGTTGAGTTCCAAAGTAGAGGTGGTGCATGGCCAAGATATTGGCGAGTTATGGGATAGGAGACTAGGCCACTTGCATCATGGGGCCTTGAATATCATGCAGCAAATTTCTACCGAATTACTCAAGTGCAAGCTAGAGCAAACGAGCACATGCAAAGGTTGCACTTTGGGTAAGTATGAAAAAGCTTCCTTTCATGATCAGGATAGTAGAGCAGGAGAAGTTCTAGAGCGATTTCATTCAGATGTATGCGGGCCCTTCTCTACAACCTCCATGGCAAAGCATAGGTACTATGTTATTTTTGTTGATGATTTTTCTCGTAAATGTTGGATCTACTTCATGCAAAAGAAGGATCAAACCTTCTTGAAGTTTTGTGAGTTCAAAGCTTTGGCAGAGAAAGAATCAGGGATGAAAATAAAGGCCTTGCGGACTGATAACAATGAAGAGTATGTTTCCCAGTCGTTTAAGGACTTATGTGCTTCAGAAGGAATTAAACGGGAACTCACGGCACCTCATAATTCATAACAGAATGGGTTGGTCGAAAGAAAGAACATGCCTATTGTGGGAGAAACTTGAGCGATGTTGCATGACCAAGGCCTACCACTTCATATGTGGGCTGAGGCATGCAATACAGCAGTATATCTTCAGAACAGAAGTACTCATCGCATGTTGGGGATGAAGACACCTATAGAGGCTTTTTCTGGGAAGCGACCAGATGTGAGTCACTTCCGCATCTTTGGATGACCAGTATTTTTTCATGTGACCAAAGATGCTCGAAAGAAGCTAGACCCAACAGTTGAGTTGGGAATACTTGTGGGGTACATGGATACACCTCACAACTATCGTGTGTTTCTGCCTGCTAGTCAAAGGACCGTAGTGCGTAGGGATCTGAAGTTTGATAAGAAGCGAGCCATGCAACTGTCACTTGAGAGGGAGCTCAATTTTCATGGTGATGATGAGGAACTATTAGTTCCTAAGGAGGAGGAGCCTCCTAATGATGCGGATCAGCCGCATGCCGAGATTCCAATAGTGGAGATCACCACTGCTGGAGAGTCTTCCAGAGATGGGTGGAAACGCTCACGAGAAGCTGACAGATTGATGCAGGATGCGAGAGAGAATGTGAGGTAGCCATCCTCTTAGCACAGATAGAGGAGATCTCCTGATAGATACACTGGCTACGTGGCCCTGGTTGGGGTGTGTGTAGCGACTGAGCCTTCTTCTTTTGAGGAGGCAGTGTAGCAGCCAGTTTGGGTGGATGTGAGGGTAGAGGAGTATGATTCTATCATGCAACACAGTGTGTGGGATGTTGTCCCTAGACTCGGGGACAAGTCAGTGGTTACTTCCCGATAGATTTACAAGGTAAAGCATGGAGTTGATGGCAGTATTGAGAAACACAAGGCAAGGTTTGTTGCCCGTGGTTTCTCACAAGTGGAGGGGATTGACTATGATGAGACCTTTTCTCCTGTTGCAAGGTACTCATTGATCAGATCGATTCTAGCACTATCAGCCCATATGGGTTGGAAGACAGCTTTCCTCAATGGGGAGATTGAGGAAGAGGTATGCATAAAGCATCCTAAGGGATTTGAGACCTTTGATCATGAGTCGCATGTGTGTTGGCTCAAGAGAGCATTGTATGGGCTGAAGTAAGCACCTCGTGCTTGGTATACCAGGATCGACAGTTATTTCATCAGGTTGGGCTTCACCAAGAGGGAAGCGGATGCGAACCTCTACCACATCATGGTAGAAGGTAATCTATTGATTATTGTACTTTATGTCAATGATCTGATTTTGACAGGTGATGATTAGTTGATCAAGTCTTACAAGGAGGACCTTGCAAGAGAGTTCGATATGAAGGACATGGGCCTCATGCACTACTTTCTAAGCATGGAGGTGTGGCAAAAAGATGGGGAAGTATTTGTGTCTCAAGGCAAGTATGCCAATGAGATACTCAAGCGCTTCCACATGGAGATGTGCAAGCCCATGGAAACTCCTCTAGTAGGTAACTGGAGGAAGGAGGATGCTACTTCAAGTGAGGTAGTAGCTACTACATTTTATCAGCAACTTGTGGGTTCACTTATGTATCTAGTGAACACACAATCGGATGTGTGCTTTGCAGTGAACCAGTTGAGTCAAGCTATGGTTCAGCCAACCAAGTTATTTTGGAAGGCAGCAAAGCATGTGCTGAGATATCTCAGAGGCACTACACAGTATGGATTATGGTACAGGTGGATAGAAGGAGTGAAGCTCCAAGGCTTCACGAATGAAGATTGATCAGGTAGTCCATCAGACAGGAAGAGCACTTCTGGAGGAATCTTCAACCTTGGGTCAGCTGCAGTTTCTTCATATAGCAGGAAACAAAGATCAATTGCACTTAGCTCAGCGGAGGCTGAATACATGGCTGCTAGTCAGGCTACATGTGAGGCCATCTGGATGCGGAAGATTCTAGTGAGATTGTTTGGTCAGATGATGGATCCTATCATGATATATTTTGATAATCAAAGTTGCATTAAACTCTCTGAGAATTTAGTGTTTCATTACAGGTCCAAGCATATAGATGTCCACTATCATCGTCTACGGGATTGTGTGTTCAAGAGGATCATGATGTTGCTATACATTTCGACCGAGGAACATGATGTAGATATTTTGACAAAGGCATTGTCAAAGGGCAAGTTTGAGTTCCATATAGACAGGATCGAGGTTGATGATAATCCCTTTCTTGTTGAGAGGGAGTTTTGAAAACTGTGTAACAAGAAATGCTAAATTTAGAATGTGCTAAAAATAGAACTCTTAAAAATAGCACATCTAAAAATAGCAGTTTTGCCAATGAGCATTTTGGCCACCTTGGGTGAGAGGTGAAACTGCTAAAAATAGAATCTTCTAAAAATACCATTTGTGGGTCCCTTCCTATTTTTAGCAGTCCCTGGTCTAACTGTAGGAAGTAAAAACGAATTTGGTCTTAATAGCAATTTAAAATATTAATTAATTAATCTCCATGAGTTAATTAATTATAGAAAATTAAACTTGAAGTCTTTGTGAGAACATGCAATTAGTTGTCCCATTGACTGAGGAATTTATCCTTGATTTTCTCCACTAATTGAGGAATCAAGTGTGAGTTCTATAATGAGAGGATCAGTTGACTCAGTTTTACTTAGTCAAGTCCAGTCATATTAATTTAACAAGTTGTTAAATTAATGAGATATAATTTGTTAATGCTTGCATGCATGTGACAACTATTATTTCAGATAACTGAGCATTCCCTCATGGATAACTGATGCATGTCAGTTTAGGCAGAGACCCAATTGAGTTTAGATGAGGGACGGTGTAGTATCAGAGGCTTGGATATTTCTAGTAAGTATTCCTTGCATGGAGAAGGATTTATTTCCAAGAGAAATATCGAATATAGGAGATTGGAGGACTTGTGGCCTATATATTGAGGCCTAGGTAGTCTATGATCTTCATCTTTTGATTGCAGAGAGTACATGATAGATTTTGAGCTGATTATTTTTTTAAACAGAAGAGGATTTCCACTTGATTGATAATATAGATAAGGGTTTTATGCTGGTGCTTTCCCCAATGATATATCTTGTGTTATGGTTGATCATTTCTCTTGATCAGTTATATGTGTTTATGCTTGATGTTGCCCATGAAATCGATTATGCTTCTGCTTAATGTTTTGTACAACTAGATCAAGTATTATGCTTTAGTACATTGCATATATCAATTTCATCTACAGGTGTGAAATTTCTACATAATCTTTCAATATGCGTCATTTAGAGAGAAAATCATGAATTTCATCTTATTGGCCTTAAATGTCTATAATAATGTTGTAAGCTATGACGGTTACGCCATGCAAATATTACCTAGAATATTTAAGGGTATCAAATGTTCATGCTTCAAACCATGGAGAAAAGAGAGCCAACTTTTGTCCTTAGAAGGAAAACATCCAAAGAGCATGTCAGCTAACTTATTGTAAATCTAATATGGGGCCAGATAGATAAGGTGGAACTTCTACCAATGTGTTGGTCATGCTATCACAAAAACTTGCACTTATTGAGATAAAATCTGAAAGCTCAAGTGTGATCCAAGTGAGACTCAAGAGAGGGCTAGTTAGAAGGAAAACATCTCAAAAGCATGTCAGTTGATTTAAGGTAACTATAATAAGGTGCTAGGTAGATTAGGTGGAACTTCTGCTAATGTGTTGGTCTTATTATCACACAAACTTGCACTTCTTGAGATAAAATTTGAAATCTCAAGTGTGATCCAAGTGAAACTCAAGAGAGGGCCATTGTGACATTTCCATCCCTCTTCTCACTTCAAGCCAACTCTCTTTTGGCTCAATAGAAGCTTCCCTAGGTAAATATTTCTAGGGTTTTAAGGCAATGAATCTCGGGGTGACATGAAGAGTAAACCCAACAAAATGGTTTTGAAAGAGTATAGAATATTAAATTTGATAGGAGGACCATATACTATTCCCTTTTCATTGGAAATATGGGATCAACTAGGTCTCCCTTAAGAGGAAAAAAATCGATACAGGGTGATGACTAAGGTTTTCCACTACTAACCTCATAAAATATTCATACTTAGTGATGACTAGGGTTATCCACTACTAACCCTAGAAGATCATCCTAGTACTTTGCAAGGTCCAAGACAACTTCAAGTGAAGGTTCTCCACTAGGAATTTTTCTAGGATTTACAAGATAGGATCTATCCAAGAATAATAAAATGAGCATGCACCCTTACCTCTAGGTAATCAAATATGCACTTAATACATTCAAAAAATGAATCCACGAGACTTAAGAAGAACATTTACTAGTTAAATCATTGCTCATCCATAAACCCTAGCCATGAATCATCAAGAAAATGCAAAAATTATCCACAAATCATCTCCTCAATGAAGTGCATTAGTCTTCCATCCATAGCACTAAATCCAAGACAAAACAATTCAAACAAATTTCAGAAATTTCATACTTGCTAAGGGATTTCTCCTCCGATCCAACCATGAAAACATGAGGAAGTGCATCTTTATTTATATGAGATGTTCAACTTTCCCTACAATTAAAATATTGATTTTTTAAGCTAAAATCCCTTAACATAGCCTATGGAGGGGTTAGAAACCCTCTTCCATAATTAATTATTTTAAAATACAAAAATATGAGCTTCTTAATCCACTTGTTCAAAAATAAAGTAGCAGAAGCCCTCAAAAGTGACCCATCTCCATAAATGAGGGGAATAAGGAGGCTTTAGTATGCAAAATCTAGCCTCCAAAGGCCCTTCAACAATAAGAAATTTTCTTCAAACATGCAACCAAGTCCTTCATGGTTTCCTTTAAGGTGAGTGTGAGGATCTTCAAGGAGGAAAACCTTCCCCAAAACAACCACAAAACCTTCAAAGTGGGTGGACATTCAAAAACAACAACCTAAACCTCATATGCTGTCACCAAGATGTACCAATATCAATCCAAAATTCCACATGAGGCACCCTAAACTCCTCCAAGTGGACTTACAAGTCCCAAATGAACATATATCCAAGAAAACCATGAGTAAATATACTAGAAAACATGATCATAAATCTCCCAAGCTTAGTTCTCTAAACCATGTATGGGGCAAGCAACCTTTAAAATGCGGCCACATAGACTTGCCAACACCTTTCAAGCAGACACTGTAGTATACAATGGGGAAGTGCTCCTTTTAATTATGAATCAAATATTTGAAGGGTTTGGTCATGAGCCTATGTGCATAGGTTGTCTTAGTCACTAATAGTATTGGTCAACCCCTCCAAAAAGTGTAGGTCAGCTCACCAAAATTTTATTTCAACATCTCTCTCTCTCTCTCTCTCTCTCTCTCTCACACACACATCCAAATCTCCTCTATCAACATAATTATGGATCGGGATGGGAGAACTCCTCTTTCTTTGAGGTTTGTGCTATTGATCCATATTTGTGTGGGAAAAAATTGAAATATAGATTTAAACATAAACACAGAGCTACAACGAAAATGGAACTTCAATTAATTAATAACAAGTATTAGAAACTATTTACATGTAAAATGGAAACAAAATAGCTCAGGCAATGGTAGCTTATCTTTGAGAAGAGATGTTATAGTTAAATGCCTTCTAAATTATGTTATAAGGAAGCTCAAAGGCCTTTTTATTATTGAGAAATAATGGGAAACCCTAAACATCCTAAAACGTAATCCTAGGAGATGAAGCGCCAAACTTTTGTAGGACTTGTTGGGATTAGTTTGAACATCAACTTATCAGGGTTGTAACTTGGGCATATGATTTTCGTTTGGCGTGCATGATAACGCGTTAGAAATATCTGTTTAAGGATCACAAATTTTCCCAACAAGTCCCTGATCAGCCACTTGGCGTAGTGCATGAATTGGTCATATTTTACAACTCAAAATAGGTGGATCCTTTGTTGGCAATTGTTCTTGATATGTGTGTCTGATGAGCCCAAAAAATGGATAATTATATGGGCTCATTCAGCCTCCTAATTCAACTTAATCCACCATTATCATTAATTTATTGCATGTTTTTTATTATATTTATGCTAATAGAGTGAATTGGGTTAGTCATTATGCCAACAAGTCTAATGTGTGCTTTGTGCAGTCTTTTTGGTCAATTTGGAGACAAAATCAAAGGATTAAATGAGCACTTGGTAGACAAATTAGTGAAGAGGATTTGTAGGAAGGTTTCCCCTTCATTTATGGGCCCTTACCTCGAATTCTCCACCATCATCTTAGAGTTCAAGGGCCACCACATCAATTATCACAAGGGCAGACGAGCAAGGGCTAGTAAAGTTGTTGTTAACTGCAAGTTTTGGCAACCGAGTCCCTAAAGTTTAGGAGGACTGTTGGGGTCCTCAATTTGTATAAATAAGAAGGCTTAGGGCTTCATTTCAGTTAGTCACTTTGTAGGCAGAAGTTAGCTAGTTTGTAGTTTGATTTTAGTCATTTTTTAGGAAGTAGGTTGGCTCTGCATTTCAGCACATTTTTTAGCTTTTCCTTGTGGACAGTTTTTGGAATGTAACTATTCTTTTGATCAATAAAGATGAATCCAGCTTTGCACCAGTTCTAATCTCTCTTAGGAGGCTATAGCTCTTGGGGTTGGGCCCAACCCAAGTGCCCAGTACCTCCTTTGTTTACTTTTATGTGTTTTTGCTGCATTCTTAGAATAAAATCTGCTATTTAGATTTAGATCTTGTTTTGTTATTTAGGTTGCTTTTGATGATTAAAAAAGCTTTTCATGTTCAGATTGATTTGATGGGTTAATAACAGAGAAGATCTTCAGAAAAGGGCTATCAAGCACCTCTGATCTCACCTCTCCCTCAGTGGGACCATGAGTTGGGACCAAGGTGTCCTTGATGCCACCAAAAACACTATCTTTGCTTCATCATGTAATTATTAGTGTTAGATTCTCATTTGCAGAAGTTGATACCAGTTGTGATTACATGCTCAGATCCATTCTTGCTTGGTTTCCATAGTTGATTTACATGATTTGCTGCCAATAAACTGTTGTGCATCATGCTTATGGTTTATAGGTCAAATTAGGTTAAAGTAGTTAGATCTTTGGTTTGCATAGCCTTTGTTGATCAGTTTTGGGAAATAACATGCAGAGTACCTGTGATACCTCCTCATATATCCTTACCCCATCCATGCAACCTGCTTCATCCCCTAACTCAGATTCTTTCCCTTCATTTGCCACATTTTCCCACTTTGACCTAATTTCCATATTTTTGTGCAACATTGCTCTACCCCTCCTTAAACAAATCCAACCATCCTCATCACTCATCAGCTCCATCCACCAAGTCCTGGACCTCCTCACACCTTTATCTCACTTC
>APFE031396675.1:136189-171917 GCA_000404065.3 Pinus taeda | reverse complement strand
TCCTGAAAAACAGCTTTGAGACCAGGGATTGAAGGACAATCCTTGGTTTCATGATTCTCTGAACAGATCATACATGTCTCTACAACCTTTGCATCCAAGGGACACTCCCTTAGAGCATGTTTCTTTCTACACTTTGAGCAAAAGATAGCTAAAGCTTCAGATTCTGCTTGTTGCTTATTATGGATCTTAAGAGTGTCTAGTTGCTCACTCAGACTTCCTAAGATATCAGTTTTGAATTCATCAAGCATATTGCCTATCTCAACCCTGCTTACTGATCCGATTGCAGATTTGTTTGCTCTGAGGAGAGAAGGATCTCTAGGCCCTTTTTGAGTTTTATTCTTCCCCCGTGAGAGATGAACACATAGCTCTGCTATATCATGAAGTGGAAGTTGAGATATGTCTCATTTTCCCATCATGTTCAAAATATCTATCCATTCATATCTAATGGCTTTTAATAGAAGGGCTTTTAAGGTTTCCTTATCCAAGTTACTCATTTTTTCTCTTTTCATATTATATTGAAATCTTTCAAGTAAATCCTCCAAATTTTCATCTTCTTTTTGTACCATCTTGAATACCTCATCCTTGTGATTGGTGGGCATACAATAATCCAGATACCTATCCAAAAAGGTTTGTTTCATATCATTCCAAGATCTAATGGATTGAGTGAGTAATCCCATGAACCATTTCAATGGTGCCCCTTTCAATGTTGAAGGGAACAGTTTGAGTTTTTGAGCGTCTTCCATATAATCATAAGTTCGACATACGACCTCAAACTCAAATAGAAATGCCTCAGGGTCCTCATTTCTTGACCCATGAAAGTTTGGGAGGACGGATGGCGAAATGTTTTTCATTGTGGCTCGGGAGTCGTCATCATCGACTATGGGAAATCCAAATGAATCATCTCCATTCCTATTTCCTCCATTGTTACCTCTACCTCTACCTCTACCTCCTCCAAGTCCAGTTTCTCTTTCTTCTGCCATGGTAGTTTCTTCAGAGACCTCAAAGTTCTCTGGTTCCTCTACCAAGGGTGAATGAGGAAGAATTTCTCCTTCTTCTTCAGGTGATTCTATTTCTTCAATTACAATCTGTCTCCTTGTAGAAGAAAGGAAAGAATCTTCTTTGGATTCAATAGATGGTATGGGAGAGTCAACTACTGCCTCTTGGATTCCAGGAATCCTAGAGCTAGGAGTATGAGTTGGAGATGATGAAGGTGTCTCTTGCTTATTTCTTGAAGTGGATGGAGTTGTGAAAATCAAACTTCTAGCTCCAGCTAAAAACCTTCCCCTAGAATCTCTTGCTCTATGCATATCATTTTTATTTTTTATTCAAGTTAGGGAAATAATTCTTTTTCTGATCTTCCAGGTCACTCTAGGTGCAAGAAGAGAGCATACTCAAGGAACTACTAAACCAATAACTTTCTCTTTTCTGATCCTCCAGATCACTCTAGGTGCAAGAGGAGAGCATACTTTGAGAGGTTATTAATTTTCCTTTCTTGAAATTTTCTTGTTTTTATCTCTTTTTTTTTTGAATTGGCTACCCAATTTTCACTTCCCCGGCAACGGCGCCAAAATGTTTGGTCAATTTAGTGTTGTCTAAATTTTTATCATAAATTGTCAACCTGGGGCTCGTAAGCTGATGAAGTGAAGTGTACAATATATACTTAAGAAGCCTTTCCTAGTTCTTTTTGTCGTTTTTAGTTTATGTATGACTTATCTTCCTGATGTGATGTGATGAAGTTATAAACAAGTGAGTGAATGTGTGTGTATGTGGTGATTTATAAAATGCTTCTTAGATTTAAAAGAGAAAACTTGAACAATAACTTGAAATGGAATTAAAGCTTTGAATGAAAGTAAAGCATCAAACAAAAAGACCAATGGCACTAGTCCAATACCTTTACTGCTGATAAGAATGAGAATTAACTCAACTGAAAGCAAGAACACTAGTCTAACTTTTCTATTGAATCTAAAGCAATGCAAAAATTAAGTGACAAATCACACTACTTAATTCTCTCTTAACATTCTGCCTTTAGCTAAATTGATCATGTAAAAAGAGTTAGGAGTGAATTAGCAATATGAGTCTAAAACTAAATAAACCAAGCTGCAATTAAATGATGTTTTTGTCCCATAAAAGTTAGTGAATTATGATAAACAGAACCATTAAGAGATTAGCAACTTGACAAAACTTGATAAAGTAAACTAAGTAAGAAACTAATGAAGCAAGGAAACTAATAAAAATCAGAGCAAAAGTCAGCAGTTTAGATAAGACAACTTCAGATGCCACTAGTGTTAAAAAGAAGAAAAAGCACACTGTCCCGGGCTCCTAATCAAAGCTGTAAAAACACACTGATCAGTCATGAAAAGTACAGAAACGTAAAGCAGCATAATTCAAAACTGTACATTAATATACATGATCAATTAAAGAAAAAGAAATGCAGGAAAGTAAATTCAAAGGCTACTGTACAATGGTTGTAGCAGACAGGGGCCCTCCATCCACTTCAACCAATTAAAAGATTAGCTACGCAGATAGAAACAGAACTGTCTTCTTTGAATTAAATCAACTCATAATAAAACACAATGGAGAGCATAAACGCTTTATAAAAGAGTCTTTAAACAAAGTTTACAGCAGCAAAAGATTAACTTCAAAAGCTAACTAATCAGCGTATAGGAACGCTTTATTTATAGCAAGAACATCAACTGTTCTGTGCGTAAACTAAGCTAACTAACAGTTAGGAAAAAGACACGTTCAGCAGCACTGTGCACGGATCTAGGGAACGGTCATCATGGTTTAATGAATCCGTTGTTGGATTCTTGTCCCCTGCAGTCTTCGTGGCTAAAGAAGAGGCCAGCTGTGACTTACGTGCTCCAACTGAACACGCAGAGCTGTGCCACCGTTTGCAACCTTGCCGTTTGACCAGAGCTACCTCAATGTTGACCAGGGGTGTAGACGGCTAGTTTGGCTGAGCTGATAGCATATGCACCATGTACACAGGCATACAAACTTGCCCATGTGGCTCTTTTCTCTGGAGGACACCTGGATCATAGCAAACAAGAAAATGGCTGCGGAATCTGGGATCGGCTGCGGAATTAGAGACCGGCTGCAGAAATCCTGTATTAGCTGTGGAATTGCAGCACTTGAACCAAAAATCTAAACCAACAGTCAATCATTAGCACAATTATCAAATCATGTTAAAAAGTCCTATAATGCAATGAATTGAATAATTTGATGAAGGAAATGATGACAAAAGAAGGAAATGAGTAGGAAAAGGCTATTGGGAGGATGGGTGAATGAGTGCAGTTTTGAGGCTCAACATTAACTCCACCAAACTTGGAGTTAGCTTCGGATTTTTTGGCTCCACCAAAAACTCTACCAAACTAATCCTAAAATTAATTAAGGATAAATATGGATTAATTAATGTTAAACCCCGTTAGTGCATTAAGCTGGCGTGGTTAGCATAAAATGCTAATGGTTAAGGATTATGCATTCACATGCGGCGTGAATGCTACTAGTTTGGATGCCTGGCGGTTAACATTAATGTTGGCAGTTAGCATCATGTTGGTCACATGTGAGGGTTTACCGCTAGTGGTTAATGCTAGTGGTTAACTCCAAATCCACCAAAGGTTAACTTTAAATGGAATGTGCACTCCATAATAGTTAAGAAACATAGTGGTGTTGTAGCGGTAGCACATATGGCACGTGCAAGCGAGGTCATGGATTCGACTCCCTGGCCTACCAATAAATTTTTCATGACCTTTGAGAGGGCATGTGGAGGCCTCTAGGTTTGCCATGTGTCATCCTCTCATTGGTCCTCCCAATGCACTTTGACCAATAACGTGCCACCAAGTGTCATGATCCAGTTCAGCCACCTGTGGGAATATTTTGGGGAATATTTCCTAGCTTATTATTTTTGTTGTATAGGTTGTACAGATGCCTATTCAACATCCTAGTCATAAAATTTTTTCTTGTTTGACCAAATGATCAGAATGTGATATCTTTCTCATATGAAATTCATTTTGAGTGAAACGAATTGGGATCGTATCGCTTAGACGGATGTGGTCATTTAGGTTTTGAGTGATTCCGAGAACATTGATTTTTGAGCAGTTTTTTGCCCATAATCTAGATTCTAATCAAATTGTATACCAAAAGATGCCTCCTTAGAAGTTGGTTTTCCCGTGCAAAGGAATAGAACCAAAGTTTGTGTTGTTAGTGAAAAAACTGAGATAAACAAAGCATTGAAAATAGTGAAAATAATGCATATACAAATATAAACTAAAACAAAGAAATAAATACACAAATAATGCTTAATCAAGCAAACAATTCAACAAAATAATGGAAAAAATCTCCCTTTATTGATTGTTGGTGGTAGAATATGGATACAATACATGAATAATAAACACTTGAAGCAAATTATTTGAGCTATGGTGCTCAAATATCCACAACAAGGGGTTCCTTTCCTCAATTTCTTTGCAAGCTTATCCTTTCGCTCAAAGAACTATGAAGACTCTCTCAATGGTGGAATATTCTCCTCTCTGACTTAGTTACCGGAGAATCCACAGTAAAAACCATTTTTCATCAACGTTTCAAATCCCAACTGGGATCCATCATTAGGACTTCATGAATGCTTGGTAGAAAATTTTTCCAGTAAAATTATTTCACTCCATGTATCCCCTCCATATAGGGAAATCATGTATTCTCCTCTCACTAATATGTTGGATTGGTTAGAAGAAATATGGCCAACGTGCTAGTTCTCTTACATTATTTTCTTCAACCATGAAATGTTGAGTTGCTCTGATAGCAATATGTCTAACATAACATTGTCTCATATATTGGTTCTCCCATGGCATGTTTATATAGAATTTTTGAATCCATCTCCCCTCTCTTGGTTCATGAATGATAATGACTCATGAGTAGGACAAGATGATTCCGTTGAGGGTTTCATATCTTCAGGATGACTTGATTTTAGCTGCACTTGAGTCAGGTGATGTTAGGTAATCATCTCCCATGTGTGAGAAGTGGTCCCAAATTTTTTGATTCAACCATTTTTTCGATTGTGCAACTTTCGAAAGAAATACCAAGTAGTGCATGGATATCATTGAAATAGCCTTGTAAACTTCAATTTTTTAATTCCATATACTTTGGGCCTTATGAGAAATTAATTTTTTTGAACTTCATAATTTCTTTAGCTCGTAAATATTCGCTTGTGCATTCTGCTAGATGACTTTAAGCATATTCTGGTTTGTACAAACATTTGTACAATTTTTTGGTGTTAACAGGTATACTTGAGGTGGTGGTGTTACATTATGTGTTTATACAGATGCAGATTGAGCAAGTAATTCAGTGGATCAGAAGAGCACATCAGGGTGTTGCTTCAACATTGGATAAGGGGTTGTGTCTTGGTGTCGTATGAAGCAAAAGTCTGTGACACTGAGGTCTACATAACTAGAGTACATGGCAGCTAGTATGGCCACATAAAAACATATTTGGCTTCAGAAGATGTTAGTGATTTTGTTTAGTCAGAAGATGGATGCGACTAATATCTATTGCGATAGTGAGATTTGCATCAAGCTCTCTGAAATTATAGTGTTCCATGATAGGTTGAAACATATAGACATACAATACCACATCTTCAAGGATTGTATGTAGTGTGGAGCTGTCCAGCTATAGCATGTTCCCATAGAGTAGCAGGTTTTAGATATACTCATGAATGCTCTAGGGAGATCGAAGTTAATATACTTTATATAACAAATGGTAAAGTGTATAACACCTTCCTCACTAAGAGGGCATGCCATTTTATGGTAGCATCAAACAGGTCTTCTAGTCTCAGATGATGCCAAGAGGCTAAGGAACACTAGATCTCCAAATTCTAGAAAAGGTTTCACAAGATAAGCTTGGAAACAAACTTAATTAAATTAATTTTCCATAATTAAAATATTTCCTAAGTCTAACTTAAGAAAAGTGGTAAACTAAATATAATTAATTAAGGATTTTCAATATTACTCTGGAGGATTCTATTGATGAATTCCAATTGATCTTAGTTATCAATGGAGATTAAATCATGTTCATTGAAGACTCAATGACAGATTATAAGTGTAGGTTAAAGGGATTGGATATGGTATCAAGGGTGATTGAGTTGGGAGAGGCAGATCGAGCTACCTATTTCACAGCTTCAATGAGGGTGAATTTCAAGCTAAGGAAAGAGCAACAGAGAGAGGAGGAAGCATAGATTTGGGAAGAGCACAATTCTAGAGAGTTTCATAGTGATTATCTAGTGTCATAGGTGTTACATGTCATTTTGTTGCCATTGCCCAAATGACCGCCAATCTGGATCTTTAACTATCCATCAAAGTGTTCCAAATTTTTCCCCTGCTAGAACCTAAACAATCCCAAAGAGAATAAAATTTCTATATTACAAGGCCTTAAAGCCTATTTTTGATTATCTATGAAGTTACCTAGCTAGTTTCTACACATACAAAAACTTGACCATTAAATTCATCACAAAAGTGCACTTTGTCTTACACTATAGACTACGCACATGAATCAACACAAGTAAAAAATAAAAGTTAAATTCTAGAAGCTTTGTTGGGTGAAACTTTCCCAACTAAAAGCTTCGAGTTGACGCATATTCAAGCATGATCCCTATCATCATGGAGCTGATTCCTCTCTT
Source organism: Pinus taeda (assembly GCA_000404065.3). Lineage (NCBI taxonomy): Eukaryota > Viridiplantae > Streptophyta > Pinopsida > Pinales > Pinaceae > Pinus > Pinus taeda. The sequence goes on along the minus strand of APFE031396675.1, from coordinate 165,256 downwards.
TGTGGATGTCTTATCCCACCATTTGTGGATCTCATCCCTTAGGAAGAGGATTTCAAACCTCCTCCTCATGGCCTATAAATCAAACATAGACCAGAGGGTTGGAGGGGACCATGAAGGTAGGGTTATGCTATAGAAATAAGGTTGTAAGGATTTTCATTCAAGTAGAATGTTGGAAATCATGTGAAGAGGCTTGTGACATCAATGAAACCATGTTGTAAGTTTGTTCTCCTTTGAATTCAATACAAAAAAATTGTACTTTCCTTATTATTTCTATTTTTATATTATTTATGAGATCCCTTGATCACTCACAAGGTTTATAACTAGTTACTGATTCAAATTATGATGCATGTTGAGTTAACAACTTCATTTACGTTCTATTTTATATGTTAGATGTTTTGATCCTTTGTATGTTTATGTCTATGCATATCTCTTTTGGAGAATCATGGAGAAGTTGTGGAAAGCATTGGAAAGGCCTCTAAATCATCAAGGAGAAGCTGGTTGTGGAAAGAACTAAAAGGACTTCAATAGGCACTTTGCTAAATAGGTAAGTGATTATTCACATACTACTTATTTCAATCAATCATAAGCTAAGAAAAGGTAGAAATTATTTTCATGTTTGTTATTAGTTTTTGTTTGAAATCTAGGGATATTCATCTTGTCCGCAAGAAGGATTAGTTTGCCTAATGAATTGGTGACTCCACTGGGGAATGTTGATTTCTCCATCATCTCCTTGTTCTGAAATATAATGAAAGTTTATATTTTGTGATTTTTTTTATTTATTTTTATTTTACTTTTAATTTTCCCAAGTTTTGCACTTTATATTTAGCCATAGAGCCTATATCTACGAATTGAGACTTTAGTAATACTGTGTATGCGCACTGGATTAAACTGTTGCCTACACACATACCTGATTTTTTTTTAAATTTGAATTTTCCTTTCACTAAGTCTAGGAACTCTTATTTTTTATGCTTGATTACACTTGTTTACACCTTCAAAAAGTCTATATTAGCCCAATTTATTGTTGTGAAAGATTCTTCTTATAAATTTATTGTTTTCACAAGTTAGGGTAAAAGCATGATTTGTTGTGTTGTAGATCTACCAAAAGAAGGATTGGTTGGTCTTGATTTTCTATATTCATGTATTTCTTCTTCCAAGCAAATCATATATTGTGTTTATTTTACTCCTTTGGGAAAGATTATTTCGTTAATGAAAAGCAAAGATTTTTGAGAATGAGTATTTTCTATGAAAGTGCTTATTTTGCTGAACTTGAAATGAAAAGCTATTCTTCTTTCAATGCTGAAGTTTCCTAGAATTGTACTCTAGATAACATTAAATTAATATCTTTTTTTTTTTTTTTGTAAATCAGATAGTTATATTATATAACAAAATAGTGTACAAAAATTCTGCTAAAGCAGATGGACAACTGGGACAGACTACCCAACAAGACTAAAATGCCTGAGGCACACCACGCAGGGCGGCAGTGGCAGATCTTATTCGCAGACATCACGAGGGTCGAAACATAGCAAACCGAGACGTTGACATTGTTAAAAACAGAGAAGGCCATAAGGAGCCGAAGACCCATACAAGAAGACAAAAAGAGCAGAGGCAGAGACTAGATATGCTTGCCCAACAGACCGATGGTGTCCAGGCCCATTTGTGCAACATGGGTATTCACCCTGGCTTGCATAGCATTCAGTATATTGTCGCCCTGCTCCGTGACATTTGAAGTCTGAGGGGCAGAAGGGCCCTGGTTGATGGTGTCTCTAAGCAGCTTGATTAGGAGAGTAAGCTTGCGGTCAACGACATGGATGGCGTCCTGAACCCTGGTGATGTGGCTGTCCAGAGTGTTGTTGAAGTCCAAGATTTTGGCCATCTGAGCGTCGGTTAAGTTCACTTCCATGATAATTTTCGGCCTTTCCTTTTCCATGGATTCCAGTGCTTTGGCTATCAGCGTCTTAGTGCGCCAACTTTCCGCTTTGGTGCACACGAACTGAGTAGCCCTCTTAGATGGGGTGCCTGGATCATGCAGCCAATTCACTTCTACCGCAACCTCCTCCTCCGTTCGACCTCTCTCTTCCTGTTTTACCTTGTCCTCCAGATCCGCCACCTTGCGCTTGTGCTTGGCAGTGGCTCTGGTTTCATACCCTCTCTTAGCTTCATAGAGGTCCTGATTCGCTGCAGCGCAGCGACTACCACCCGCATCCATGATTTTCCTGCTATGCCTTCTCCCACTGCACCGATTATCGTTGACAGAATTGTTTTCACCCTTCACTTGAACATATGTGGAATAAACTGGGTTGCGATGTCTTGCTTTATAGCGTCTCCGTTTATGAAATCGCCTGACGGTGGTAGCTGTCCCGCTTAAGCTTCGGGTACCGATGCCATAAATAGAAATTCGGTTCGCACAGACGAGGCCGATGCAGGCCGAATCAAAGAGGAAGTGGCTGCTCATGCCTTGATTGCCTTGATGCCAAGTATGCTGTACGGTTGAAAGATCATAACGGTGATTGGAAGTTGCGGGGGTACTCTGTGTATCAGCCTGCTGATTTCTCCTGTTCCGAGCTTCAAGTCCCTTTACTTCATTATGGTTTGACATAAATGTTCTGGGTGCTTTGCCTTGAAAATTCCTGCCAGAGGTGACGGATTGGCCAGTGCCGCTGCAGTTGATTCGATCATTTGAACCGTGACGATCGATATTTGTGCTAGCATACCGTCGCCAGGACGTGCCCTGTCCTGGATGTCCTGTCACTCCATCACTGTGGTCATGATTATTGCTGATGCCGATGATTTTTTCATTCCGGTGCCTGGTGCTGGGGCCGTCACCCCTTAGGATGATTCGACGTGGATATTGTCCTTTTCCGCCAGCTGTGCACATTTCACCTTGAGGGTAGGGCAGTCTACGTCCTGCCAACAACTATTCGTGATGAGGTGCGGTGTGTCAGCCCCGTGGTTTGCCAGGAAATCTGCCATGCCATTAGCTTTTCTTCTGATAGATTGGAAGACAGTACCTTTCAGATCTGCTATCAATTCTGCTATATTCTCGGTAGCCTTCGCCAGTCTCCAATGTTTGGTAACTTTACTGGTTTGAGTTCTTGCTTGGAGGCGCTTAGCCGCAGAGATTGCCAAAGAGGAATCCCCCTCCACTATGAAATTACCCTGTCTGAAGGATCTGAGAATCTTTAGACCTTGCTCCATTGCTGCGAATTCTGCTTCATTGTTCATGCATTCCCCCAACGACCTGCAAAAAATGTGGATTATGTCTCCTCTGTGATTACGTATGACTCCTCTGATTCCTGCAATGCCTGGGTTACCCCTCGAAGCTCCGTCAAAGTTCAATTTGAGGCAAGCTTTAGGTGGTGGTTGCCAACTGTGAAGTTGAGAGGAAGTGAGGGCTTTATTTCCTCTGGCGGGGCAGCTACTGAAGGCTTCCAATTGAAATTTCTTTAAGATGCGTAAGTCCTTTCCCGTCGGTTTATCATTTGGGTCGATTTTGCATTTTGCCTGAACCAGCTGTTTGATGTTGTTTAATATGGATTCTTTTGCGCATTCCATACTTCGGTTTTCTTCTGTAAAGATTCGTCTATTCCTTTCTTTCCATATTGTCCAAGTAATGAAACCTGGGGTGCATTTCCAAATGCTGTCCACACTGTTCATACTAGAGAAGTTTTTCCTCCAATTGGTAATCGAATCCTGAATGGAGTCCCTGTTCCGATCTGTGTCTTCCATTATTGCTTCCATCCACAGCCATAACTGGGATGCCCATTCACAGGAGTTGAAGAGGTGATTCATCGTTTCCTCCTCCTGCAGGCACATGTGGCATTTCGAAGGTCCCTGAAATCCTTTTTTTCGTAGGTTCTCCCAAGTTAGAGTCCTCTTCTACATAAGAAGCCACAAAAAGGTTCTTATTTTCGACCATTGAAAGTTATCCCAAATTTTGTCGGCCCAAGGAACAGTTTCTGGATGTTCTTCTTGTTCGATTATGCTTCTTACTTCTTTAAGCGAGAATTCCCCATTACCTTTCGGTCCCCATCTGAGCTTGTCATTTTCAACAGCTATTCTGATCTTTCTTTTGCGAATTTGTTAGTTTAGGTCATGGATAACATCTTGAGGCACTCCATTCTGGTCTGGGTTGAAAACTTTCCACTCTCTCCACTCCGGGTCTTCACTGGAAGAGTTCCAGTAGTGGTTGACTCTGCTGTGGCCCTCTGTTTGGTAAGCTAGCTTTAGGGGTTGGAGGGTGGGAGATTCAATTTTCGGAGATTGCTGCCAAGCATCCTCCCAGAAGAGAGCTTGTGTCCCATTTCGAATTTCCCAGAAGCTGTGATCCTGGATAATGCTTCTGTTATCTTGAGCGTGATTCCATATAGGGGATCCGATGGGGGAATCCTGCAATCTTATGAGATCCAAATTGCAGCCGGTCGGCCTGTATTTCTCCTTCCAATGATTGGCCCAAGGGAGGGTAGTGTTTGAAATCCACTTCCACCAGATTTTGGCTCCGCAGACTCTGTTGGCAATAGAGGGATCAACCAGATTCAGGCCTCCCCTGTTTTTTGGTCTGCAGAGTTTTTCCAGGCCACCAGCGACCATTTCTTCCTCTCACTGTTTCCACTCCATAGGAATGAGCGCTGAATACTTCTTATTTGATCTAGGACTCCCTTAGGAGCGAGAAGGATCGAGAGCATGTATTGGGGTATGGCTTGGAGGATAGCTTTTGTGAGCACTAGTCTGCCTGCAAAATTCAGAGCTCTATTGGTCCAGTGTTTGCATCTCCTTTCCATATTGGCCAGGATTTTCTCCCAATGATACTTTTGCCAAGGTTTGAGGGTGAGGGGGGCACCTAGATATCTGGAGGGTAAGGAACCAATTCTGAACCCCAGCAGTCTGGAGAGATGAGATTGAACCGCTTGATGGGTGTTGAAAAAAAAGATGGTAGATTTGGAGAAGTTAATCTCCATACCCGAGGCTCTGCTAAAGAGATGGAGAATATCTTTGTACGCGGTGGCTTCTTTCACAGTGGGGGTACCATGGAGCATGGTGTCATCCACGAATTGTTGATGAGTGGTGGCGGGGCAGGATCTGATAGGCTGTAAACCTCTGATCTGGCCATCTTCTTTTTTCTTGGCAATTAGTCTACTTAGGCCTTCCATAAGAATGACAAACAGGAAAGGGGAAAGAGGATCCCCTTGTCTTATGCCTCTTGAAGGGCTAAAGGGCGTGGAGGGAGTACCATTCACTAGGATAGAATATCTCGTGGATTTAATGAGTTCTAATACCCATTTGATCCACGACTGGCTGAAGCCAAAAGCTTTTAAAATAGCTTCCAGGTAAGTCCAACTCACCTTATCATATGCTTTGGATAGGTCCAACTGCATTAGCATTCCAGCAACTTTCCTTGAGTGGAGAGAATGTATCATTTCCTGGGCTAGCAAAATGTTGTCCAGAATCTGCCTGCCTTCCACATAGCTGGACTGTTCCTGCGAAATGATGCCTGGGAGGATCATCTTCAGCCTGTTGGCGATAACTTTAGATATGATCTTATATATCACGTTGCAGAGGGCTATTGGTCGGAACTTTTCCGGAGTGTTGGCCTCCTCTTCTTTGGGCACTAGAGTAATAAAAGTTGAATTTAGAGATTTAAGGATAGTTTTAGATCTTCTTGAATCCTCCACGATTTCCCAAATATCGTTCTTGACAATTTCCCAGCAGACTTTGTAGAAATTGATGGTGAATCCGTCTGGTCCCGGTGCTTTGTCATTAGGCATACTCCTGACTGCCTCCTCCGCCTCTTCCATAGTGATCCTTTTCCTGAGGGACCAATTCTGCTCCCCTGTGATTGAGTTGGGAATGGCATTGGTTATTTCTTGAATGGCTGCCTCCCTATTGACATTCGGTTCTCGAGCTATGTTGCTGAAGTGATTTGAAAGTAGATCCGAGATGTCCTTGTGATTTCTGAGGATTTCTCCTTCACTATTCTTCAGTTCTAGGATCTTGTTGGCATTTCTGTAGTCTATTGCCGACCTGTGAAAAAATTTAGTATTCTGCTCTCCTTCCTTTAGCCACAACACCCGCGATTTCTGTTTCCATAATGTCTCTTCCTGCTTGCATCTGGTGTGCCACTGTTGTGTTAGCTCTTTCTCTTGTGCACAGGAGTCTTCATCTCTTCTGCCTGCTATCCCATCCTTGTGAATTTGTTCCAATTTTTGCTCTATGGTTGCTTTTTCCTGAAAAATATTCCCAAAAACTGTTTTGTTCCAGTCTTTTAATTTCAATTTGATGTTTTTGAGTCGTTTTTGCAAATTGAACATTTTGGACCCTTCTTCAGCTAAGGGTTCAGCCCACCATTTTTCCACCATGGTGAGAAAATTGGGGTGTTCGATCCAGAACTTCTCGAATCTGAAGGGTTTGTTCCTGGGGGTTCCTGGAACCTCGACAATTAGGGAGATCGGCCAGTGGTCAGATCCTCCACTGGGAAGAATGCTTGAATCCACATTTTTCCCATCTAATAATAAGTTCTCTGAGACAAGAAAGCGGTCCAGTCTTGAGGAGATCAGATTTTCACCACCCTGTCTATTATTCCAGGTAAAATTACCTTGTTTGGGGTACACATCTACTAAACTTGCATTGTCAATAAAGTCTTTAAATTGTTCCCCATCCCTATCAATCTTCCAGAGCCCTCCTTTTTTCTCCATGAGGGAGGTGATCATATTGAAATCCCCTCCCAAGATAAAGTTTGCTTTTGGGTTTCTTTCCATAAGTTTATTCAAGGATTCTAGGAAAACAAGTTTATCATCTAACCTCTGAGGACTGTAGATATTAATATAGAGGAAAGAGGAAGAATTACCTGTAAGAAGCATCTCCATAGCCAAGTAGTTCTTGCTTGCTTCAGCTGCAACTAGCTGATATCTCCTGGTGTCCCAGAAGGTTGCTAAACCTCCTTCACGCCCTTTGCTTTCTATCTCTAGAACTTCAAAGTTTCTACCTAATTTGATTCGTAGTTTTTCAATGAGATCTTTGTTGCATTTTGTCTCTTGTAAAAACAACATATTAGGATTATTTTTTCCCATCTGTCTCTTTAGAAGTCTTTGTTTATTTTGACTATTCATACCTCTTGCGTTCCAGGATACAATCTTCATGATTAACTAGATTTTAGGAAGGACGGGTACTCACTTAACTGCTTGATCTGACCTGCATTGATCAAGATCTCCCCCAGCTCCTACAAGTGTTCTCCATTTGATTTGCGTCCTCTACGGTGTTTGTGTACTGAACCAGAGATTTTGCCTAGAGTCGTTCTGTGTTGATCGCTGCCTCCTTTGATGACACCTAGTTTGTGCTTCTGTTTCTCCACAATGTCTTTTTTCCGTGCTATGAAGAGGTCCTTGACCCTTCTTATCTCTTCCTCCGGCGCTGTTTCAATCCCGTTGGTTTTCCATTTATCCACAAGAACTGATAGATCTAAACCTGCCATAGCTAGTGTTTCATCTAGCTCCTGATATTCACTCCCCGCTTCGCTAGTTAACATCATTGTTTCGTAGTCCGACTCCTCTGTTCTGTCTTGCATTTGGACTTCATTGTTAGGATTCCCGCTTTCTTTACCTTCCGCTTGGGGGTATCCCTGTCCTACTTGCTCTGTTTCTTTATCAGTGGTGTTCTTTTTTTCCTCTGAGTCAGTCTCCGGGTCCAGATATTCAAAAGGATTGTTGAAGAGGTTTTTCCTTGTGTCTCCTTTGACATTCCTTCTTTTGTAGGCCCTTTGCCTGTACTTTGGTTTGATAAAGTTGTTTTTGTCTTTGTTGTTCTGGGTTTTGTCTTCTTCTGCTTCCTTCTAGTTTAAAGGACAGTCTCTCAGCAGATGTCCATGCTCATGACACTTTCAACACCTGAAGGGTATTTGCTCATAATCTAACGCTTGAAAGTATTCCTCGTCCCTGTACTCCAACCAAACTCCTTCATGAAGTGCTCCGGAGACATCCATTTCAACACAGATTCTTGCACAGGATGTGTATCTTTTCTACAGGGTGGCTTCCGAAGCTTTGACAAACTTACCAAGCTTGTCCCCTATTTGCTTCAGGGCATTCAACCCCCAGTAGTCGATCGGGAGAGAAAAGAGTCTTATCCAAACTGGGATGCGAGTGAAAGATTCTTTTTCTGGGACAAAGTTTGGCTGCCAGGGTCTCATGTATAACCCTGGTGAGGCTAGAAAGTATGGGCCGCCCTCGAAAACCTTATCTTTGTCTTCAATGCTAGTGAAAACGACAGTGAAAAAACCTGTTGCTCCTAGATGTAACTGCACATCTCCTTTAGGTTTCCACATCTGCCTTATCCATTGGCAAAGAGTCCTCTCCGTAGGCCAGATTCCCATGAATCTGCAGATGATGGCATGTTCAGCCATGTGCTCCCTATAGGTTTGGATTTCCGGGTCAGAGATGGTCACCCGTAAGCTATCATTTTTCTTTAGCTTACAGGCACTGCTGGTGGCCTGATACTTGTTGGGGGTAGCGTTGGTTTCCCCCTCCTTTTCCGGCTGCTTCTTGTTGCTGTCTACTTGTTCTTTGTCTGTATGTGGTTCCGCTTCCTTCTTTCCCGAGGGCTGAGACTTCTCCTCGGTGTCCTTTTGATTGCTGCCCTTATCCTGTTCCTCTGATATTCTGACTTCTGCAGAGAAGACAGTCTTGTCAGACATCATTGGTGTTTTCTCCTTTTTGTTTCTGCTATTCAACATTGAACTATTCTGACCCTCTATTCTGACTCCTTCCTTCATGTTCTGCATTCGTTTCTGCAGGATGACCTGTTTGAAAGTAGGGGTCCCACTGGACCCCTCTGCTCCCATCCAATCCGACAGCAAACGCCCCTTTCGAAATAGTGCTGCCAGTCTTGATCTATGGTGCTCCAGGACTGTAACAGTCGCTGCCCAGGCGGAACCCTAACTCACACCCTAAACCCTAACAGTCGCCATGAATCGCTACTCCAATCTCTCTTCACCCATTCATCAGTGAGAAATCGGGGTGCATGTTCAACATTAAATTAATATCATTCATTAGAAGAAATTCATTTTGAGGTTTTGATTGGTTTCATTGTGCATTTTGAAATTTTTTGAGAGATTGTATGTTAACAGAAAGTTTCACGGTTTTTGAGTTATTGGACGAATTGAAATTTTAAAGGTTAATTTCTACATTTGGGTCATTGAAAATTGAAAATTTTCATTCACAAAAAGGGATATTGGGAATTTAAGAGTTTTTGCATTTTCTTTGAAAATTTGAAAAGACACTCTCATTGCTTCAATTAGAAATTCATTGAAAAGAAAAAGATCACAAAATGATGTTTGATTGCATGAAGGTTTCGCATAAGGTCATAACACCATTAGTTTCACATCCATTTACCCATTGAGTAAGTAACAACTTCAAAAAATAGAACTAATAAAATCAATTTAGAATTTTTATATTTTAGGGCTCGTTTCCACCTACATTAGATGAGGTTGTAGGGCTTTGGAATAGGGAAGTGTGTTAACATTCCAAAGCTACAAACAAATATTAGAATATTGTGACAGGGATTAAATCCATTTATTATAGTTTCTCTCTAGGAATCTCCCCTTACAAATGCGTTAAGCACAAGATCATGTCATACCTAGTGGAGTGATCAACCCCACTTTATTGGTTACAATAGATTGATTTACACATATTACAAATGATGTCAAAAGGTACTTGTGAGTGACTTGGAAGTAAACCTCAAATTAATCATTCCGATCAAATTTCAAGGGGATTCAGCTTTGCTACTCTGCCCTTCTCTGTATGTCTGATTTGTGACTATCCCTCGAGGTTAAATTTTCTTATGTGGTAACCTTAGAGACCATAATATTAGGGCTATTACCCAAGGTAACAACAGAGGAGAAGTGTTTTTTTTACCTAGAACACAAATTGGCTAGAATCACTTTGACCTTTTTGAAGGGTATTCTTCACTCGAGATGGCATAAGTGAAGTTACTTGCACCAAATCGTGCACATTAAGCAGGTTGTCAACGTAACTAGTTCCACCCTCTCTATCTTTATCCACTTTTCACATTGATCTATGAAATGTTGGATTTCAACACTAAATAGTGTTTTCGATGTGAAAAGTTTGTTTGCATGGTTTGATTCCTTAGATTTACTAGCGTGTGTTACTTTCTTATTTCTACTTTTTGGAGACCTTGGGTGTGGATTGTGAATATTATTTGAATTCTTAATAAAACTTCGTCCTAACTGATTCACTATGGAATTCATGTAGAATTTAAGGTTTATCCCTTGAATATGGAATTCATGTAGAATTTAAGGTTTATCCCTTGAATATGGAATTCATGTAGAATTTAAGGTTTATCCCTTGAATATACACCTAGTGAATTGGAAAATATTAAAACTAAGAAGTCAAAATCAAAGAAATCTAGGACCTTAGATCAACCTGAGACATCTACAATTGTAGATGTTGAGAAAGTACACAATGAAGTGATTCAAACCCAAGAAGTAGAATATGGATTAGTTCAATCTGGGCCAAAAGTTACCAAAGTTATTCAAAGAGAAATTGATACTGGAGAAATTTTAGACATGGAACTAACTGAACCAAAAGGTGAAGAACCTGAATCTGATATTTTTGAACCTGGATCACCTTCAGCTATTGTAGCCCCTACTCCTAAATCACCTTGACCTTGAACGAGGCTTATAATTACATTTTAGCTACATCTTGGTCTAATTTCTATCTAAAATATTATAGGAAACAATGAGGAAGAATCACCATGTACTCCTCTTACTATTGGTGAACTGTTGGCTTGAGGGGGCCTGACCCAGGTTCAACATTCATTAGCCAACTGAATCCCTACACTACTAGCCCTTTCGGCATCAGCCCACGGATCACGGACTGACGTGTCACCCAAAATAGTATGGGGGGATGCTGGAACCAAGTTTCCACACCCTAAGATGGTTGTGATGACGTTTAATTCCCTCTATTCCTTCCTTCGTGCAAGTCGCTTCGCTCTAGGGATTGCAAGATGAACCCTCTATTCCATCCTTCCATACCATCGCGAAAGGGTACGATCAACCGTAGCACAACCCTAACCTGTTGCTCAGGTACTTTCGCACTACTATGGCAGCGTGCCATGCACATTACCCAATTAGTCTAAGTGATTTGCTTATCTAATCAAATACTTAAAGTTAACACCACGGAAGCAGATATTCATAATTATGTTCAATTATTCAATGTAATTGAATTCATTTGCACATCATATAAGAATAATAAAAGAAATACATACATAAAATATCCAAACACATCAACTGAACAAAGACACAAAAATTGCATAGTATCTATTTTTATTAATATCTTCCAAGTGTTACAACCTCTGTCCACCTTGCGCACACAACTACAGGGGTTCGCACACTCAGCTGCAGACTTCTATCCTAGGCCTTTGTGCACTCAGCTACAGAGTGTCTACCTATGCTATGACCCAAGACTTAGACTTCTTTCTCCCAAGCTATGACTTTATTACTTCATTTGTCTCCTATTATATCTCTAGAGCTTAGCTATTTTATACAATCCCATGCTCCACGGACCATGGGTAGATCTCTCACAACTGACTTTACTTTACAAAACTAAGGGTGGACTACCCTTTTTGACACATAACACCTTCACGCTCTGTGACCACAAAATGCAAAGTCTTTAGAATTATATTACAAAAATTGACTAAAACATGGGCTTTTAGCCCAAAAATTACCCTTGGGGAATCTCGCTCCCAATAGGCCCCCAACATAAACATCGTGACTCACCCTCGAGTAACTAGGTAGGAGCAAAGATATTTGCGCGAAGCCCATCCAGCTTGACTCAGATGACCGCAACCTTGGTCATGCACTTAGCTACTGCCTGCTTCGTGTCTTCAACTGTCTTCTCGGTTACTGCTCCTGCGCTATCAGCTTAAAGCTACTGTTGCATCACTTGGAGAGTCGCAAGCTTGCCTTCGATGTTTCTTGTGACTATGTAAGCTTCCTCTAGCTAGGGCTTTAGTTGCACCTTTAGCACTGCTTCCTTGTGCAACACTACGTCCACCTATTCCTTTAGCTGCTTGGATTCTTGTAGCTTGGCTAACCTTTGTGTCAACGCGACGGTTTGTGTTGTTCCCCTAACTTTTGATATTGGGAATTTAAGAGTTTTTGCATTTTCTTTGAAAATTTGAAAAGACACTCTCATTACTTCAATTAGAAATTCATTGAAAAGAAAAAGATCACAATATGATGTTCGATTGCATGAAGGTTTTGCATCAGGTCATAACACCATTAGTTTCACATCCATTTACCCATTGAGTAAGTAACAACTTTAAAAAATAGAGCTAATAAAATCAATTTAGAATTTTTATATTTTAGGGCTCATTTCCACCTACATTAGATGAGGTTGTAGGGCTTTGGAATAGGGAAGTGTGTTAACATTCCAAAGCTACAAACAAATATTAGAATATTGTGATAGGGATTAAATCCATTTATTATAGTTTCTCTCTAGGAATCTCCCCTTAAAAATGTGTTAAGCACAAGATCATGTCATACCTAGTGGAGTGATCAACCCCACTTCATTGGTTACAATAGATTGATTTACACATATTACAAATGATGTCGAAAAGTACTTGTGAGTGACTTGGAAGTAATCCTCAAATTAATCATGCCGATCAAATTTCAAGGGGATTCAGCTTTGCTACTCTTCCCTTCTCTATACGTCTGGTTTGTGACTATCCCTCGAGGTTAAATTTTCTTATGTGGTAACCTTAGAGACCATAATATTAGGGCTATTACCCAAGGTAACAACGGAGGGGAAGTGTTTGTTTTACCTAGAACACAAATTGGCTAGAATCACTTGGACCTTTTTGAAGGGTATTCTTCACTCGAGATGGCATAAGTGAATTTACTTGCACCAAATCGTGCACATTAAGCAGGTTGTCAACGTAACTAGTTCCACCCTCTCTATCTTTATCCACTTTTCACATTGATCTATGAAATGTTGGATTTCAAAACTAAATAGTGATTTCGATGTGAAAAGTTTGTTTACATGGTTTGATTCCTTAGGTTTACTAGTGTGTGTTACTTTCTTATTTTTACTTTTTAGAGACCTTAGGTGTGGACTGCGAATATTATTTTAATTCTTAATAAAAATTCATCCTGGCTGATTCACTATGGCATTCATGTAGAATTTAAGGTTTATCCCTGGGAAAATATTAAAACTAAGAAGTCAAAATCAAAGAAATCTAGGACCTTAGATCAACCTGAGACATCTACAATTGTAGATGTTGAGAAAGTACACAATGAAGTGATTCAAACCTAAGAAGTAGAATACGGATTAGTTCAATCTGGGCCAAAAGTTACTGAAGTTATTCAAAGAGAAAATGATACTAGAGAAATTTTAGACATGGAACTAACTGAACGAGAAGTTGAAGAACCTAAATCTGATAGTTTTGAACCTGGATCACCTTCAGCTATTATAGCCCCTACTCCTAAATCACCTTGACCTTGAACGAGGCTTATAATTACATTTTAACTACATCTTGGTCTAATTTCTATCGAAAATATTATAGGAAACAAGGAGGAATAATCACCACGTACTCCTCTTACTATTGGTGAATTGTTGGCTTGAGGGGGGCTGACCCAGGTTCAACATTCATTAGCCAACTGAATCCCTACACTACTAGCCCTTTCGGCATCAGCCCATGGATCACGGACCAAAGTCTCACCCAAAATAGTATGGGGGGATGCTGGAACCAAGTTTCCACACCCTGAGATGGTTGTGATGTCGTTTAATTCCCTCTATCCCTACCTTCGTGCAAGTCGCTTCGCTCTAGGGCTTGCAAGATGAGCTCTCTATTCCATCCTTCCATACCACCGTGAAAGGGTATGATCAACCTTAGCACAACCCTAACCTGTTGCTCAGGTACTTTCGCACTGCTATGGCAGCGTGACATGCACATTACTCAATTAGTCTAAGTGATTTGCTTATCTAATCAAATACTTAAAGTGAACACCATGGAAGCCGATATTCATAATTGTGTTCAATTATTCAATGTAATTGAATTCATTTGCGCATCATATAAGAATAATAAAAGAAATACATACATAAAATATCCAAACACATCAATTGAACAAAGACACAAAAATTGCATAGTATCTCTTTTTATTAATATCTTCCAAGTGTTACAACCTCTGTCCGCCCTACGCACACAACTTCAGGGGTTCACGCACTCAGCTGCAGACTTCTACCCTAGGCCTCTATGCACTTAGCTGCAGATTTTCTACCTACGCTATGACCCAAGACTTAGACTTCTTGCTCCCAAGCTATGACTCTATTACTTCGTTTGTCTCCTACTATATCTCTAGAGCTTAGCTATTTTTATACAATCCCATGCTTCACGAACCATGAGTAGATCTCTTACAACTGACTTTACTTTACAAAACTAAGGGTGGACTACCCTTTTTGACACATAACACCTTCGTGCTCTGCGACCACAAAATGCAAAGTCTTTAGAATTATATTACAAAAATTGACTTAAACATGGGCTTTTAACCCCAAAATTGCCCTTGGGGGATCTCGCTCCCAATAGGCCCCCAACATAAACATCGTGACTCACCCTTGAGTAACTAGGTAAGAGCAACGATATTTGCACGAAGCCCATCTAACTTGACTCAGATGACCACAACCTTGGTCATGCACTTAGCTACTGCCTACTTCGTATCTTCAACTGTCTTCTCGGTTACTACTCCTGTGCTGTCATCTTAAAGCTATTGTTGCATCACTTGGAGAGTCACAAGCTTGCCTTCGATGTTTCCTGTGACTACGTAAGCTTCCTCTAGCCAGGGCTTTAGTTGCACCTTCAGCACTACTTCCTTTTGCAGCATTGCGTCCACCTATTCCTTTAGCTGCTTGGCCTCTTACAGCTTGGCTAACCTTTGTGTCAACGCAACGGTTTGTGTTGTGCCCTTAACTTTGTCATAGCATTGTTGGAGTTTGTGCACTTCCATCTCTAGCCTCTAGAAGTTTGTATCCTCTTACAAGCTAGTCAGGACCTCAAATGATTACTTGAACAATTATCTATAGTCTGCTACTGCACTCTCCACCGCTGCGACTGCTTTTGTGACAGCGGCCGCCCGTTGTTCCTTTACCTCTGGCGGTGTTGAATGCTAGGCCCTCAACTAGAGCTCTGTAATCTATATTTTCAGCTCCAACTAAACTCACGCCATTTTTTTCTAAGTGTTGTGCACATTTGTGTCCAATTTACGAATGTGGACCTCGACTAGCTCCTCCTCCAAAATGGCCAAATCTGGGACAATTATGCATGCCTCCTCCACGACCTACATGATCTTCTTACTCTGGTTGGTCACCTCGACCTCAGTGCCGATGGTAACATTTCTCTATAGGGCCATATATTCATTGTTTATCCTCTATTCAATGATCACCTAGAGGTCACGGTGCTCATGGTCCCTCAGCTCTCCAATTACTCGATCTTGCAAGAGGTGGAGTGCTTCACACAGAAGTGTTGCCAAGTTCAGTCCAACTTCCTTCAAGGCATTGAAAGTGGGCCTGTCAGCCTCATTTTCCATGGTAAGTGCTCCATTTGGTAGCACTATCACACTGGAAGCCTTCGTACGCAGCATATCAACAGCCTCTGACGTGTCGATAGCCAAGCTAGTAGACACCGTACCAGCTTGCGACGTGTAGTTCTACAACTCCTACAACCTGGTCTGGATGGCTCCTAGGATGATCTACTGCTACTTTTCAAATTGATGTAGGGCCTCCGAGGTGACATCTCTGACTATATCACTGATGTCATATAGGTTGCCCTTCATCAATGTGATAGGGTCCAACGAGGTCTTGGTCGCCTTGGATTTTTTTCTGGACCCTACCTTCTCCAGCTCTCTTGGGCGCTTAATGCGGGTGGATGTCTCCTGAGGGTCCATATCATGCTTCTTTGTGTCCTCTTCGGTCTCAGGTGAAGGTGATCACATGCCTTTGTTAGAGCCCCACTCTCTACCACCTACCTACTTTCCTACCTCATTTACTACCTGTTCTACCTGGGCCTTCTTAGCGGCCTCCTTTTTCCTCTTTTTAGCTAGATGTGCCATCTTCAGCTTCACCTCCTCCTTCTTCTTCTGTGCAGTGGACTTGCTTCCACCAACTACCAAGTTTGTGGTAGTGCACAACTCCTCTGGCCGTTTATCAAGCACTGCATCAATGGCATCATTTGCAGCCAAGTAGAACAAATTGTACCACTTTTGCGCAGGGTCCTTCCATTCCCTGATTGCATTTCAATGGAAATCAGGTTTAAACTTGACATAGCTCTATAGGTTAGCGTATACCATGGGTGACAATCATGGCTTGTGATTGATGGCCATCCTAATATTTATTTCCATCAAGATCCAGAAGATCTTGTTGTCCCAAACTCGCTCCACATCCATGGTCACCCACAGCGAAGCATACTTATCTACTTCAGGAAGGTCTGGTGCGACAGAAGGGAACTAGCTCTCCTCTGGTAGCTCCCATGCTACCAACATAATCAACAACAAGAGACATGCATAGTGGAAGGTCTTACTTTGCTCTTGTGCTTCACGGTAGTTCACCAAGAACTCTCTGTGAAGGTAGTCTGACTAGTTAAACTGGACTCCTTCAACACTCTACTATGTGAACACAATGAAAGGCGCTGGCACCTCATTGCTATGGGGTAAAATGCATGGTGTATGGAGAATGAAAACTACCCTCAAAGGCCTTCTCGGGGCCTTCGATAGACTGTAATATTATCTACAGATGCTACCAAGTTATACACATGTTCATAGACAAATATCAATTAACAAAGTATGGAAAGAGTATTACCTCAAGTCTCCTTCTAGATTTGTTTGGAGATCATAATGTAGCCAAGAGGAACTCCCTCAAAGCTAGCTCCAAATCAATTCCTGTAGAAAGGAAAGGTAAACAAAATCACCACATACAACCTTGAAAACCAATATATGAATACACAATGAACATATATTTGCACACAACTAAACTACTCATATAAACAAGTATCAACTAAACAACTTAATCAACTATGTTACCGACACCATGGAGTAGGGAACACAATTGTAGTTCTATATTAATAACATAAGAGTGATTACAACCATCTGTTATATCATTCTTCCTTTTCCCCTTCCACTTCTCTCCCTCTCTCTCCCTTCTAGCTCACTTCTTCAGATATGAGACAGTTCTCAACAGCTAAGTAGGTTATACTTTCAAATGCTCTGACCTCTTTCACAATAACCCTCACCTTGCTTATATAGTACTTGAGTTAGGGTTGCTAAGCTCCCACTTGAGTTCACTAGGGAAAAAGTAATGAACTTGCCATGCTTTTCAGCTCTTTCCCATTTGCCTCCTTTTCTCAGATTAGAAATCCTCCAAATATCTCGAATTTGGATGTTTCCTTGCTTTTCTTGAGTACTTTTAGGAACAAATATCTAGATATTTGTGAGTCAATTCATTCCATTGACCCTTGGAACTGCATCTAGTTTCACTAATGCTATCCCCTTCCAAACAAATTGAGTTAGTAGGGTCACTAACACACCCTTAGGCTTGGTAACAAGCTTTATAAAGAAGGTTTTTAGTGTGCAACTAGCGTTAGTGTGGAATCAAGGCCTGTAATTGTGGTCTTTGCTTCAGTCATCCTATCTTTCCCCTCTGAGTTGATGAGGAGGTCATTTTGTTGTATAATAGATTCCCCCTAAAGTATGAGATCAGAGGTTGCGATGATGGCCGAAATAATTTACTTAAACTGTAATTTTTCTGTCAAAATGAGAGAGAGAGAAGCTTTGGGCAGCAAGGGAAACCTGATACAACACATATATATAAAACTACTAAAATCATGTCCTAAGTTAGGTATTCCCATGCTCAGTAGCTATGTCAGAGTAATTTTCTCCAAGGAGATATGATGATACTGGCTGCCAATAAGCACAATGTGGGTCTAGTGTCATAATAAGATCATCCTGAAACAACTGTCTCCAAAAAACAATATCTGCAGCTTGGGAGAGGAAACAAGGCTGAATGATGCAAGCCTCTACCCAAGGTCTTGATTTCTGCTTCACCAAAAATTATAGATAGATACATGTGAAAATATGTGTTGATGTCAAACATGCATGAAATCATTTGATTACCAGTCAATAATGGAGACCGTTAATAGATGTGAGGAAGGCCACCGATAATGGTTATGGTATCCAAGATGCACAGTGCAATCTAATGAGTGTGAAAGATGTATTTGTCATCAAAAACTCGTAGAATCGCTCAACCAGGAGCAAATTATGAGAACCCCTGATCAAACACAAGGTAGCTTGCGACTAATGTCTACAAGTACCAATGCACTAAATGTGTTTCTAGGTTATCTTCCTAGATAGAGTGTTGAAGTCAATAGGAAGAAATCTGTCGAAAGGTAGGCAATAATGTGTCCTACATCAATTGACACAAAACGGGACAAGAATGATTTTGTTTTTTGAGGAATCTTTTGATCATTTGGGTCTAAACAACAGAGGGCATGATGAAAGGATATGTTTGATGGGTTGTTGGAGGAAACAAATGATTAACCCTTGAACAATAGAAGGCACAACAATGGTTTTAACCAAACAGCACTAGACCCATGAATACCAAAGAGTATTAGGATACGGAGATGTAATGATCAGGGTATATAGGCTAAAATCCTAGGATGGTATGGTTCATATTGAGAGGCCATCAAAATGAAGGTTTGTTTGAGGGGGTGCCATGTTCAAGGGAATGACTGCTACCAAACCATGCTTTCTAATATGGAATATAGTTGTATTGTCCACTTCCCCATCTAATTAATTTGAGTCCAGATGGGTAAACTCATCGGTCTTTTCATATTTAAAGAGTCTAAAAAGGACCACAAAAATAATGACTCTTTGCCATATCTTATTAGTTTAATGAGTCCAGATAGGAAAACTCATCGATTTTTTCATGTTTTAAGAGTTTGAAAAGTATCGTAAAAAGAGTGACTCTATATCTTTTCTGTGTAATTTAAAGAGTCTAGACTAGGCAACTCAGGGGTCTTCTCATATTTAGAGAGTCTAAAAAGATCGTAAAGAGCAACTCCATGGTGGTCCCTTTGTCATAGTTGTTAACCGAGTGCAACAAAATGTTAATAGTATACCCAGATCAACTACTTTTCTGTTAGTTAATCTACTGAATCTGGATAAAGAGAAACCTATTTTCAATAGATTTCGACCTCATTTGGTTACGAGTATGAGGTGATGGATTAAACTTGTTTTTTATTGTGAATTTTTAATGAGTCACACGAAGACAAACTCAATACCTTCATCAAAATTTTTAATGAGTCAAATGAAGAAAACGCAGGGTATCTTTTTCAAATTAGTGAGCGAGAAAAAGAGGTAAAAGAACAACTCATTCCTTCTTCATAGATTTAACGAGCTCAAAGGAGGGAAAAAACATGGGGATTTTTCAATTTAAGAGCAAGAAACAATCCCAAAAAAGAAAGTGCACTTGCTGCTGTCGTATATTTTTAACGATCTCGGTGACAAAAACTGGGGATTTTTCAGTTTAACGAGTGAGAAAAGTACCTAAAAGAATGCTCAGGTCATCTTTATAAAGTTTAACGAGCCTAAAGACAAAGCTCAGGATTTTTTCAGTTTAAAGAGTGAGAAAAAAGTTCCTAAAAAGAATGCTCCCTTGGTCTTTTCCAATTTAATGAGCTAGAAAAAGATAAAAGAAGAGTTGCTCAGAGCATCATCGTATAGATTTAACGAGTGCAACGATGAAAACTCAGAGATGTTTCTATTTTTTAAAGAGTAATAAAATATCTCAAAAAGTGCTCTATTTGAGAATTGCATAAAATTACAGAGCACATGCCTAGTGCAATACTAGGCATAATACTTTTTCAGATAAAGCCCATTTCTTGGCTCCTTGAGCGGGACTCCTTCCCAGTCCTGTAGTTGATATGCCCCTTTTGAGAGGACTTTCTTTACGACATAGGGACCTAGCTAAATGGGTTGAAGTGTGCATGCCTCCAAGAGGTTATCTTTTGGATGATTGAGCAACATGAGGTCGACCTCTTGGAAAGAACAAATCTTAACCTCTTTCGCAAATTGGGATTGTACTTGCTGCTTGTGAGCCTCGAGTGCCAAATCGACATCTCGATGGGTTTTATCCAGCTGTTTAAGGTATAGTAAGCATTCCTCTTCGGCAGTAGTGTTGAGCAGGGATTCAACGTCTATTTCCAGGAAAGGGATCTGACACTCAATGGTTTTTTCATCGTCGTAAAACTGGATCCATGCGCAACAATAGACAGATTAATGTCGAGAATTTCCTCGTGAGACCCACTGTATACATCGTGGGATTCCTTATATAGGCAGGTGGAGCTCACGATTTCCTTGAGATTGCAATCCGCTCTCATCTGGATATTTTCCACAATGCCTATCTTGATAGAACTATTGATGGGTGATGATTTGGAAGTGTCACCCATGTTTCCTTCTGCATCCAAAGTTTGGATAATCATATAGGGCGGGGAAACAATTTCTCAGGGGACAGGATTTGAAGAGGCATCATGTCTGAATCAGATATCAGAACACGATGGTGCCAATCATCCCAATGTTTCTCTCCAAAACTCATGATGTCTCGAATAACTTCGTCCATAGGTAGGAGTTGATTGAGTGGATCTAAAGGAGGAGCATTTAAGGGAAGGGCAGTGGTACCGTCGGTCGTAACCAACATGACCAGAGATGCAGATGTGGATCGAATGGCTTGGTAGGCCAATTTAGCTGGTGACAACGGCATCTATTCTCCAAATGTGTCAAGGTTTGAAGGATCCAGTAGGATCCATGGATCGGTCAGTTCATGAGGAATAGATGAAAGCATGTTGACTGTCTGTGAAACCTTGGGAGGCTGAAGAGGAAAACAACCCATGAGGGAAGAAGCCTTTAGTAGACTAGTACCTAAATTGACATAACAGTCAGTTCCACCTCCTACTAGGGGTACAAAGCCACTTGGTAATGGCGAATAATCAGGGGTGCAAAAAGACAATTGATTTACTATAATTATTTGTCCATCTAATGGAAATAGGATTATGCGAAAGATAGTAGATATGATGGTCGTCATGGCATATGTCCAACTGCGACCCAGCAAGAGATTATAGTCAAGTTTTTTGTCTACAACATCTATGTCCACCGTTACAGTTTTCCCAGACAAAGTGATGGGGAAACTGGCTAGGTATCCTTTTGGGATAAAGGTGTGGCCATCGAAAGCTTTAAGGGAGTTTGACAGTGGGGATAGGGTTGGAGAACCCAGGGTGAGCCAACATGAAGCTGACATGACATAGTTATAAGCCCCTTCGTCGATGACAGTTTTGTGTATACCTTTACCTTTCGAAGTTATATGCACTTGGAATGCAAGCTAGTGAGGAAGGGGAGGTTTACACTTGTCCATGTCGAAAATAACAAGCATGGAATCCTTTGGGTCAATACCACCAATAGCCAAAAGCAAAGCTTTCCTTTGTGTTGGGAATATTTGTAATACTTCGAGTGCTGACATAGCCAACGACGCTTGCGCCAAATCTTCTATAATGTTGTAGTGTTGGGTGGCACGTGCAAATGTATTGTGCATTGTGCATCGATGTGCCCCTTTTGGGGGTTGAATTACAAGGTCCTCAACTGGCCTTTCGATATGAAAATCATTGGGTGGTGATGGGTTTTGGCCTGAAGATGGTTCTGTTGCAGGAGTGACAGGAGCTCCATAAGATTTGTCTCTTTTGGCGAGTTCTACTGTTTCAAATGTGTAAACGGTAGAAGATCCTTCACCAACCGAAGGTTGTTGCAAACCATTGTTGCTGTTTGCAATAAGATTTTTCTACTATTAAGTGGGAAAAGGATTTATAAGGACAGCGACTGCCTTACAAGAATCCCCTTTGGCAAGGTATTCTATGCATTCCTGAAGGCGTAGACAACACCATGTCGTGTGGTCTTCAGCATAGAGTTTGCATGGATATCTGGTGGGTTTATCCTTTTCCTTGTCAGTAGGCACAACAACCTTCTGTTTTAGGTTTGGCTGCATTGTTGTTTGCTCTTTAGAAGGAGCGGTCTTTTTCTTATTCTTCTTGTCCTTGCCACCAGATTTTTGTGTAGACTGCATAGATTTTATCGCAGTGGCAGGAAGAGAAATCATATTGGTAGAGGGGTCCACTGTCATCTTGGCAATGTGACCATTGTGTTGTTTTAAAATGGCCTCGAAGGTTGCGCCGACAATCCCATCGGGGTGCACTCCGAGGTGCTGAGTTGTGGAAGCATTGGGGTTACCAGGGGCATTGTGGATTATGTCGTAAAGAGTGACAGATTATGAATATATTAGATCTAAGTGCTAGGCACGATGTATGGATTGGTCTTCTGTGACTGCACCACCTAGAGTGACATCTCTAGCGATTTGTTGGAGTAAGGACTTGCAAAACCAGTCCATTAAGAGAAATTCTGGGAGGGAAGCTTTAACTAACCTCCACCTACATCTCCATTCACGAATATGATCAGAGATGTGGGCAGCGATATCCTGATGAAATGAAGTGAGGAGCTCTATCCCAATCTCATATCAAATGGGTAGCTGGAAGTGCTTTAGGAATTCCATCGCTAAAGTGTCGAAGGTGTTTACTAACGCACGTGGTAACTCAATATACCATTTTGTTGTGTTTCCAGTGAGGGTGCGAGGAAAAAGAAGTAACCAGACACTATCATCCACCATAGAGTTTGAAACACACCAAAGATGGTAGGTGGTGATATGGGTGCCTGGATCCTCCCCTTGTTTCCCGTCGAAATTTGGGATGTCCAATGGTATCTTATGCAGGATCAACAACCATTGTAAGTTGTGATAGATGGGGTCGTTCATCAATTTCTATACGTTGAGTATATCCAACATTGCCAAAAAAGGTAGATTGGTTGGTGCCCCCAACTCGGACCACGGTGATGACGGATGACTTGAGGAGCTTTGCACTCCTCCCATCATTTGCCTCCTAATATTATACATGGGTTGTGCAGTTGCTTTGAGATATGGTGTTGTAGAGTGGATTTCCATGAGGATTTTGATACTAGGGTACAAAAATGCCCCCAGGATAGGCGGTGCCCCCTTGACTCATGTGTGAGTAGGGTGCCCCCATGGATTGGTTTGGAACCCCTTGGGGATTCCTGCACATCACAGAGCTAACCATTTGTCCTTGATTGACAGAGGGAATGCTCATGTCAATTAGTGAATGACCATTCATGCCTGAGAAAGGAGGGGGAACTGTTACATTCCCTACTAGCATGTGCATATTGGGAACCCCCCCCAGGTATATGAATCTGGGGGTTTGAGCTGTAAATTGGTGGCAGACCATATTGTTGGGAAATAGGAACTGCGCCCATGGTGATGCATTGAGTGCTATAGGGAGCACTATATGTGGCACTTGTCGAAGGTATGTAGTTAGACACCATAGGGGTGGAACCCAACATCGGCTGGGTTCCACTCATAGAGGGTATCGTGTGAGTGGTTGTACCTGGGACAAATGGGATAGCGAGACTCACCATTACTAGTGTTGTGGTGACTGTCGACTAGGGAATTGGTGGAGGACCAAAAGTGTCCCTAAATTCCCACAACTCATAAGTCCTCGATGGGATAGATGGAAATGTTCCAACTATTGAAGCAGGAAGTATAGGTACCACAGGAGCCAAGACAGGTTCCAACGGATTCATGTGCAGAGGGTTAAAGGGAGGAAGAAATCCTTTGGTAAAGAAATCCTCCAACAAAATTGAATCATCAGTTGTCCAAACAAATCCCATGTGAGATCTAGGAGACTAATCCCCCAAACATTGGGAATCTAGTTTAGTGGAACTCAAGAGATCTTCCACAATGAGTGGAGGAAGTCCTAACAATCGTTTGGAGTGACGACGAGGGATGGATGTATCCACGACGATTGTTAATTTTTATCAATAAATTTTATCGCGATATTCATTTAAAGTCTCAAAATGATAGCACTCAGGTACCTAAAAAAAAATATAAAAAATTCACTAAATAGATCAATCAGCAAATCGAGGGAAATTGCCTTGTCTGATAAGCACCGATCACTGGAGATGAAACCTAGTATCTCAATCAATAACAGAGAAGGATGGCCAGATGTACGATTATGGTTACTTTAGAGCTTCACCAAAACCTCAGATTGAGGGGCCCAGTACTCTCATGAAGATGAGCACCCTCCAAAAAACTGAAGACAGAGTAGATTTGTCCATGTTAGGTACCAGGACAGCCCGTTCCAGTCACCTTATGTAAGTTCCTATAAGTTTGGCCACTAAAGACACCTCAGATCACAAACAACATCGGGGGGGACATAGTCATAGACAACACACTGTGTGGGCAGGATACCGAGTCCCTGACTCAATTCCAAAATCCTCGAAGGGACCCCCAATACACAGAATACCCAAAGGATTTGTAAGAGAAGGTGGGCTACCTTCACTTACAGTCTGATGTTGTCTCATATTTTGCTCCACTTTTATTGGAGTGGTCCTGGTAGTATGAGTGCAGAAGGAATTTTTCTCTCTTTTAATGACACTAGTTTGGTTTTCGACCTTAGGCAGTTCACTCACATGCTTATCCCAAGATCCTAGCCTAACTAATGTTTGTTTGCTCAAATAAAGAGTTACTGATTGATTTTAGGTAATTTTTATGTGTACTTGATTATTGTCTTCAGTAGGGGAGTTGACGTATGAAATATGATGAGACTCTTGACTCAATAAATCATGCAAAAACAATGCTTTGATTTTTTTTTCAATTTGATGCAAACAAGTTGTATTCTACATATTAATATTTTTCACATATTCATAGTTTCTTCCATGCATCTTTAGTCTTACAACACATGCATAACCAAAATATTCTTTTCCAATGTTTCCTAACAACTACTTGAAACCAAAATGAAGCAACTTATAACCAGTTAAACAGAAGGATGAATAAAAATGGTGTGTCTTTCTTTCAGAAAAATGTTTTTAAGAGAGAAAAAAACAAAACTTTTTTCCTAAAAATAAATTTCTAGGACACCAATTTTGATGACAAAATATAGTTACAGATCTTATTTTAGCCCATGAGAAGATTTCCTATCCCTTTTAGTCCACAGGCACTACTGAAAATCAAGGTATTAGGAGACTAACGCTCTATAACAGTGGCTACAGAGAGTTAGTAGGCCCACTAATGCTCCCTGTGAATAGGCACAATGCTTTATAAATCTCTGTGTAGCCTACTAACCTGCGTTAGTGTGGGAAATCAATCGAAAAGAGGGCTTTCAAGATCATATTCTGAGATGAATGTGTACAAGCAAGATGCAGCAAGATTCTTGGTGGGTCAGAAAAGGACTTGAAGAAGTATTGTTAGGTCCCTATACTGCTAGTGTAACCCCTTATTGTTATTAGTACAACCCCCTTATTATATTGTTGTGCCCATGTAGTACCCATATTGTTATTAGTGTGCCCCATAGAAGCCCACTAATGTTATTATTGTGTGCTTACATTATTATTGTTATGTCGGCTCTGATTATATTATGACCCGTTAGACTCCTATATATAGAAAGGAGGTCTTGTCATTTGTATCATCGAAGAATTGTTCATTTTTTTAATGTAAAGGAGGTTTCCTCCTCGAAGAGGCTTAATTATAAGGCGTTGAT
Source organism: Pinus taeda (assembly GCA_000404065.3). Taxonomy (NCBI): domain Eukaryota; kingdom Viridiplantae; phylum Streptophyta; class Pinopsida; order Pinales; family Pinaceae; genus Pinus; species Pinus taeda. The sequence continues at coordinate 139,564 of APFE031396675.1, read as the reverse complement.
CTATCTTTTCTATCTTTTTGTGAGCTGGTTTCATAACATTTGGTATCAGAGCTTTGGATTCTAGGGTTTCGCTGCTCCAAACAAGCCATCGTGGCATTTTCACTCTAACTTTTTTTCTACGATGTTTCAAATGCTAAAAAAAAAACCCATTTGGGCTGAAATCTTTCTAAAGCTCGGGTCCGAATTTCAAAGCTTTTCGTGCTATATTTATAGAGATATGATCTGAGGAATTTGGCCTTTTTGCAGACTACCGAATTACATTCCAAACAGGTCACCATGGGAAAATAGTCATAATGTTTGTTTTGAGCATCAGATTGAAATTTCTTAAGAGGTTATAGAAAGAGGACGGACTGTAGTTTCTTCTGTATATTTTTCAGATCCTAAGGTCAAAATAGTGACACGTGACACTTCATACAAGTTCGCCCTTCTGAAAAGGTATATAATTAGGTCATCTTGGGAGATTGTGCATAACTCTTTCTTGGAGAATATAAATTCGATTAGACTGGTGGCATTGGAAAGAGGATGCAGAGGGATACTGTAGATTACAATTTCAAAACTGGAAGAACCGAAATTACAGAGTTATAGTCACTTCAAGAACGAGCTCCTAAAATCAAGAAAAGGCGATATGAGGAAGTTTGATGGCAAGGATCCGGTAATGGGATACTTCAGATGGAGAAATATTTTGATTTACATGGTGTACCACTGTTACAAAAGGTATGTATTGAATCTACATATTTAGAATCGGATCAATTTTTATTGTATAAAGGGCTTTGTTCTTGTAAACAACTTGTTACCTGGTCAATTTTCAAGGAGGAAATGATAGCACATTATGAGGATACAAGGAGAAACACCTTCTTTAGAGCAACACCACAACAATTGGAAAGAGAACAAGGGCTTTGTTACAAAGTGGAAAGTAAAATTATGGCAACAAGGAAGTCTACCCCTCATAACTATAATAATGGAAGCGTTGTTTCTCCTAGCCTTCCACAACCTACAAGGATTACACCACAACAATTGGAAGAAAAAAGAAAAAAAGGCTTTGTTACAATTGTGATAGAAAATGCACTAAAGGTCAAGTGTGCTGAGAAGAAATTATTTTACATAGAGTATGAAGAGGAGGAAGAAAAGGATCAAGAAACATCAAAAGAAGAGGATATGCACCTGGACCCAACCCCAGAGAAAGAAGAAATGAATCTGACCATATCTTGTAAACATTGGCAAGAATTACCACTCCTCAAACTCTCAAGATAGGACATATCAAGAAGAAGAAGGTTCAAACAATGAAATATCAGGAAGAAAAGTATCAAGAAACATCAAAAGAAAAGGATACTCACCAGGAACCAACCCCAGAGAAAGAAGAAATGAATCCAACCATATCTTGTAATGCATTCATTGGAATTACCACTCCTCCAACTGTAAAGATAGAAGGACATATCAAGAAGAAAAAGGTAATAGTGTTGATTGATTTGTAAGATAGCCAAGGACTTGAATTGCTTCCTAGATCCAGCACCAGAGTGTCAAGTGATGGTTGTAAGTGGAGGAACCATAAATTGCTCTGGAAAGTGCCGTAATATCAAGCTATCCATGGGAGAATATGTATTGAATAGCCCAATGATTTCCATTCCAATGGGTGGTGTTGATGTTGTACTAGGAGTCCAATGGCTACAATCCTTGGGTACAATAACTTTTAATTTTCAAGAAATTTTTACAAAATTTTCTTTAGAAGGAAAGGAAGTTGAATTAAGGGGTATCAGAGGGAAACCAAGAAAGATAATCAACTCTGACGGAATGACAAAGCTTCTAAATAAATAACAACGAGGCGTAATTGCACAATTATGTTCGCTGACTGTTCGCACATCGAAATCATGTATTTCTCCAAATCTCCAAAAAGTCTTGGATAATCATTCCAAGGTATTTGAGACTCCCAAAGGTCTCACAGGTATTCATGATCATGATCATGCTATTCATTTTATTCCAGGATGTGTTCCTCCAAACATTAAGCCTTATAGATATCCATATGCGCAAAGGTGTGAAATTGAACATATGGTTGTAGAAATGGTAGAGGTTGGTACAATTCTCCAACCAAATTTGATAAACAAAGGATGGTATGAATGGAAGAATGGCGAAGCAGGGTGGGAACTCATTCAAAAGTTGCCGAATATCCCAATTCCAACAATATTTCTAGAACTTGACAAGGAAGGAAAAAGCATATTAGAACCTGAAGAATTTACAGAACAGAGAACCCGACAACTACGAAATTGATCAATATCAGAGTATCTCATCAAGTGGAAGAACTTACCTGCTGAATATTCCACATGGGAGGACAAGAATTTTATACAGAAGCATCGAGAACTACTCAAGCATTGAGGACAACACTTTTTGAAGGAGAGGGGAATGTTAGGTCCCTATACTACTAGTGTAACCCCTTATTGTTATTAGTACAACACCCTTATTATATTGTTGTGCCCTTGTAGTCCCCATATTGTTATTAGTGTGCCCCATAGAAGCCCACTAATGTTATTATTGTGCCCTTACATTATTATTTTTATGTCGGATCTGATTATATTATGACCCCTTAGACTCCTATATATAGAAAGGATGTCTTATCATTTGTATCATCGAAGAATTGTTCATTTGTGTAATGTAAAGGAGGTTGCCCCCTCGAAGAGGCTGAATTATAAGGTGTTGATCTATCTTTTCTATCTTTTTGTGAGCTTGTTTCATAACAAGTATAGGGATCTCTTAGAAGGAGGATAAAACAGAGAAGAGTCTGGGTAAACCAGGAACTAGATGTATAGTCCCCAGTGCAGTCACCAATTCTGCTATGGCGTAAATTGCATGGTGTATGGAGAATGAAAACTACCCTCAAAGGCCTTCCCGGGACCTTCGACAGATTGTAAGATTATCTGTAGATGCTACCAAGTTATACACATGTTCATAGACAAATATCAACTAACAAAGTATGGAAAGAGTATTACCTCAAGTCTCCTTCTAGATTTGTTTGGAGATCACAATGCAGCCAAGAGGAAATCCCTCAAAGCCGACTCCAAATCAATTCCTGCACAAAGGAAAGGCAAACACAATCACTGCATACAACCTTGAAAATGAATATATGAATACACAATGAACATATATTTGCACACAACTAAACTAATCATATAAACAAGTATTTGTAGGTTTTAACCCCGAACAGAAATTACCTGCATACGAATTCTAAATCACTGGAAAAATAAAATGCGAGAGAATAACACATAAAACACATATACACAGAGATTTCCCACTAGATCTCAAAACCGAGACTACCAGCTTGACTTTTCATTATATTCCTTTCAATGTTAAAATACATATTTATACATGCCGAAGCATCCAATACCA
>APFE031396675.1:120610-133476 GCA_000404065.3 Pinus taeda | reverse complement strand
GAAACCCCTCAGCAACAAAGGCATCCCCTTGAAGCCAAAACAACTCTGATACCAAATGTAGGTTTTAACCCCGAACAAAAATTACCTGCATACGAATTCTAAATCACAGGAAAAATAAAAATGCGAGAGCATAACACATAAAACACATATACACAGAGATTTCCCACTGTATCTCAAAACCGAGACTACGAGCTTGATTTTTCATTATATTCCTTTCAATGTTACAATACATATTTATGCATGCCGAAGCATCCAATACCATGGACCGAAAAACCATCGCATCCAAAAAAAAAAATCTCGGGGCGCTGCCCCGAACCCCATAGAGGGGGGCTACCCGCCCACCCTCTAACCCCCCGGTTCACTACGTAGGTTAGTCATGGAAAGAATATAACACAACCCAACAGTATTGACTAAACAACTTAATGAACTATGTTATCGACACCATGGAGTAGGGAACACAACTGCAATTTTGTATTAATAATGGAAGAGTGATTACAACCATCTGTTGTATCAGTTTTCCTTTTCCCCTTCCACTTCTCTCTCTCTCTCCCCCCCTTCTAGCTCACTTCTTCAGATATGAGACAGTTCTCGACAGCTAAGTAGGCTATCCTTTCAAATTCTCTAACCTCTTTCATAATAACCCTCACCTTGCTTATATAGAAATTGAGTTAGGGTTGCCAAGCTCCTCCTTGAGTTCACTAGGGCAAAAGTAATGAACTTGCCATGCTTTTTAGATCTTTCCCATTTTCCTCCTTTTCTTAGATTAGAAATCCTCCAAATATCTTGAATTTGGATGTTTCCTTGCTTTTCTTGAGTATTTTTAGGAACAAATATCTAGATATTTGTGAGTTAATTCGTTCCTTTGACCCTTGGAACTACATTTAGTTTCACTAACACTGTTCCTTGCCTAACAACTTGAGTTAGTAGGGTCACTAACGCACTCTTAGGCTTGGTAACAAGATTTATAGAGCAGGTTTTCAGTGTGTAACTAGTGTTAGTGTGGAATCAAGACCTGCAATTGTGGTCTTTGCTTCAGTCATCCTATCTTTCCCCTCTGAGTTGATGAGGAGGTCATTTTTTTGTATAACACTCGTCAGTGCAAAACTTCCGCATCACCTTTCGTGTAAGGATCTGCGTTGCTACCTTCATAGCGAGGTCGCAGATGCTAGAGATAGTGTACCCACATGACTTCTTCATCAGCTTGAATTTCTCCTTCATTAACTCTACGAGAGTCTGTTTTCCACCCTTGCAGCCAAAGATCATGGTTGGATTCTCACCTATATATGGTAGGTGCGTTATTTTGTGAATCAACATATCAATGATGGATATTGGCTCGTCCAGCCACAGAAACCCATCATGCACCAAGCACAACAACTGCTTGATTACCAAAACTGTCACCAGGGTGTGGTTATAGTATGACACCCAGAGCAGGTTCAGAAATCCTGCCTTCTCTACCCCCTTGAGCCACCTTCGTGGCTCCAAGGCAGTCATTCCTGTATTTGTGTCTATGATGCGGTGCATCAGCTGCTCAGTCACACGGTGTGGGAACTTCTTGTGGTCCACCAAGTCCCAGTCTTCAAGCTTCAATATCGACACTCAGGTCAAGCGCAGACTGTTGAAAGTAATTTCATCCTGTAGCAGAGGGGTTTGTAGGGGAGTCTTACTCTCATCAATGTCCTTTCAGACCTTGGACTTAGGCTTGCATGGAGGGACATACTCCAACAAATGTGTAATGGGGTCTGCACCCTGGGTTTCAACCTCCTCTACTTCCACTCCCACATCCTCATCGTTTGTCAAGATGTCTTTGATATCCTCCTCCCCTACTTCTAGGTTTATAGGCTTGCCTTTCTCCTGGGCAGTGGGCTTTGGCAGGTTTCTCCTTAACAACGCACGCACAGGTATGGCAGGCTGCTTTCCCTTCTTATCCTTCATGGTTTCCATGGTTGGGGTTGGCTTCGGTCTCAGTGTTCTCTGTGATTTAGGGACCTCTGCCAATACTTCAGCTACTTTTGGAGTGGCTACTTCGACCTCCATATCGATTTCCTGCACATTCTCCTTAGCTGCCACATCTTCGATGTTCATAGCTTGTGTCAACATGACATTATTCATTAGTTCCCGTGTCTCCTTTGATAATTGCTCAAACGACAGACTCACTATCAAATCTTGAAAGAATTCATGATTCATGTGCACCTAAGAGAACAACAAATAAATTCTCAAAATGCTAAGTGTTCTTTGCTGGACAACCACTAGTAATTTATAGGGCATTTTGAATTCAAATCTAACCGTTCCCCCCAAAATCAGTTCATTAATGCTAGATTAGCAGTAGATTTTCAAGGTTCTGAGCCATAAATTTCATCTTAAATTTCGTCCACCCACTCCATTTGGCCTCACTTTTTCGTATTGTCATGAACAGTGACTTTAACGGTCACTTTCCAGTTGACCTGCACGATTTCTCCCTAGGTAGCATAGCTCCCTCCGCATTGTTGTGGACCCAATGACACATTCTCGCTTCGAGCCATTTTCCAATCCCATAGATCCCCAACTCGGGAAATGTAGTTTATAGTCTCGTACCTCCTTTCAGTTACGTAGAGTGCTAAGACTGTGCTACCTTCATTTAGTCACATGGTTGAACCACCGATATATGGCTTCAAGCAACTACCATTCACCTTTCCTAGGAAGGGTTCTCCATTTAATTTGATCAGTTGTACCGCTCCTTAGTCAGTAATCTCCTTAATAACATAAGGCCCTAACTAGTGCATCTTGAACTTCCCTGGAAATTTATCAAACTTACTATCATATAACAAAACCAGGTCATTTACCTTAAATGAGCACATCTTAATGTGTTAATCATGCCATGTCTTTTTGCACTGCTTTTGTACATGCTGGTGAAATCCTCCTAAAAATATTTCTTCCTCCAATTCATCTAGCTATGCGAGCCTCTCCTTTAGGCCTCTGTGATCCATAATACCTGTGAGTGCTACTATGCATAGGCTAGGAACGATATAATCCATAGGCATTACCACTTCCACACCATAGACAATCCTCAAAAGGGGTTTTTCCAATCAAGTTCTTGCATGTCGTTCAATAAGCCCACAATACTATAGGTATGCATAGGTCCCAATCACTTCGTTGAGCATTACAAACCATGGTCAGCGCATTTTCAAGCACTTTGTTGAACACTTCCACCATCCCATAAGCCTGTGGGTGATAAGGTGTGCTCTTTTGGTGGCATACTTGAAATTCCTCCGTCATTGCATTGATTGTCTCATTCAGAAAGTGTGTACCATGATCACTCATCAAGATCTTTGGACACCCAAATCATGTCAGTACATGCTCAAATAGGAACTTCACAGTAGTCATGCCTATGCAATCCTTCATCGGCTATGCTTCTACCCAACGAGTCAAATACTCCATCGTGGTGATAATGTACCTTGCTCTTGGCTTTCCTTGTGGCTGAATGGGTCCTACAAAATCTATCACCCACTTCTCGAAGGGTTGCAATGTCATTTGTGGATTCAAAGGCATCTCATCCCTCTGTGATGGTCTACCAGTACTTTGTCACACATCGCATGTCTTGCAATATGCTTTTGAGTCTTGATGAAGGGTTGGCCACCACAACCCTGCATGTAGAATCTTCTGCGCAGTTGCTCTCCCTATATAATGGCCTCCCGCACCGCTTGCTATGGGGTAAAATGCATGGGATGAAAACTACCCTCGAAAGTCTTCCCAGGACTTCCGGCATATCGTAAGGTTATCTGCAAAAGGTACCTGTTACACACATGTTCATCTATCTGACATATATTGAGAGGATATGGAGAAAGAATCACCTTTGGTTCATTCTAGATTCGCTTGGGGATCTTCGTGTAGTAAGAAGAACTCCTCTTGACCGACTCCAAGATGATTCCTACACAAAAGAATGAAGCAAACCAATCACAGGATATACTTATGACAATTAATGAAAGAATCCATAACAAACATGTATAAATGTGTAACTAATATACTCAACACAACAAGCATCAGAATGGACAAATAAATGCACAATATCACTGACACTTCGAGTAGTGGAACACAACCGCAGTACTATATTCAGAAGAGTGATTACAACAACCCTGTTGCATCAGCCTTCCTTATCCCTTCTTCCTCTCCCTCTCTCCTTTTAGCTAGCTCCTTCAAGAATATGACAATATCACAACAACACCATGTATTATCCTTCTAAATGCTCTGACCATTGTGCAATGGCCCTCTCGTTGCTTAAGTAGCAATCAAATTAGGGCTTCCCAACTCCACCTGCAGTTCATTTGGGTAAAAACCATGAACCTGCCTCGTTTACCAGCTTTTTCCCATTTTCCTTTGTTTTCGAAATAGAATTTCTCCAAATATCTTGATTTTTGGAGTTTCCCTACTTTTCTTGCGCATTTTTAGGGAAATAATATCTAGATATTTAATGGAAGATTCATTGGCATAACCACTTGAGCATCACTAAAGTTCACTAACGCTCCCCCTAGTCTAACAACATGAGTTAGCAAGTTGAATAATGCTCCTTTATGCTTGTAAACAAGATTTATAAAGCAGGTTATCAGTGTATAGAGAGCGTTAGTGTGGATTTTGGGCCTGCAACGATGGTCTTTCTTTCAGTCATCTTGTCTTTCGTGTCTGAGTTGCTTAGGAGGTCAATTTGTCCTATAAAAGATGCCCCCTAAAGTATGAGATCGGAGGCAGAGATGATGGCCGAAATAATTTATGAAAATACTGTAATTTCCTATCGAAATCTTTGTAGAGAGAGAGAAGTGTCGGGAGATAAGGAAAACTTGATACAACAAAAGTAAATATATATGAACTGCTAAAATCATGTCCTGAGTCAGGCATTCCCATGCTCAATACCTATGTCAGAGTAACTTTCTCCTCAGAGATATAACAATGCTGGTTTCCAATATGGAATAGGGCGGATCCAGTTTCATAATAGATTATCCTGAAATGGCTGTCTTCAAGGAACAATATCGCAGCTTGGGAGAGGAAACAAGGCTGAATGATGCAAGCCTCTACCCAAGGTCTTGATTCCAACTTCACCGAATAACATAGATCGGTACATGTGATAAAATGAGTTGACATCGAACATGCACAAAATCATATGATTACCAGCCAATAATGGAGACTATTAATAGATGCGAGGAAGGCCACCGATAATGGTGATGGTCTCCTGATGCACAGTGCAAACTAGCGAGTGTGAAAGATTTTTTGTCGTCGAACACTCATAGAATTGCTTAACCAGGAGCCCATGATGAAAACCCATGATCAAGAACAAGGTAACCTGCCACTATTCTTTGCAAGCACCAAGGCACTGAATGTGTTTTTGGGTTATCTTCCTAGATAGAATGTTGAAGTTGATATGAAGGAACCTGTCGAAAGGTAGGCAATGACGTGTCCTACATCAGTCGACACGAAACCGGACAAGGATGATTTTGTTTTTTGAAGAATCTTTTGATCTTTTGGGTCTAAACAATAGAGGGCATGATGAAAGGATATGTAGGGTTAGTTGATCGAGGAAACAAGTAGGGACCCTTGAACAATAGAAGGCATGACAACGATTTTAAGCAGACAACACTAGACTCATGAACACTACAGAGTGTTTAAGATACAGAGATGCAATGGCATCAGGGTATATAGGCTAAAAACTCATAGGTTGGGAGGGTTCATATTGAGAGGCTATCAAAATGATGGTTTATCTTAGGGAGTTCCATGTTCAAGGGAACTTTTGCTGCCAAACCACTCTTCAAGGTACAGTTGTATTTCCACTTTTCCCCATCTGATTTTAATGAGTCCGGATGGGTAAAATCATCGATCTTTTCATGTTTAGAGAGTCTAAAAAGGATCGAAAAAGCAATCACTCTTTTCCCTATCTGATTAGTTTAATGAGTCCAGACAGGCAAAATCGTTGATTTTTTCATCTTTTAAGAGTCTGAAAAGTATCATAAAAAGAACGACTGTATATCTTGTTTGTGTATTTAAAGAGTCCAGACTAGACAACTCGGTGATCTTTTCATCTTTAGAGAGTCTAAAAATATCGTAAAGAGAGACGCCATGGTGATCCCTTTGTCATAGTTGTTAAATGGGTGCGACAAAGGGTTAATAGTATACCTGTATCGGTTACTTTTCCATATTTAATCTACTGGACCCAGATAAAGAGAAACCTTTTTCCAATAGATGTTGACCTCATTTTGTTATGAGTACGAGGCGGCAGACTGAACTCGTGTTTTGTCGTGACACTTTAACAAGCTCAGTAACAAAAACTGAGGATTTTTCATTTTTTAACAAGCTTAAAAAAAGTACCTGAAAGAATGCTTGGGTCATCTTTAGCATGTTTAAAGAGCAGCAAGACATAGCTCGGGATTTTTTCTTTTTTAAAGAGCGAGAAAAAAGTGCCTAAAAAGGATGTTCCATTTGGTCTTTTTCATTTTATGAGCTGGAACTAGATCAAAAAAGAGGTTCTCAGAGCATCGTTTGCATATGTTTAACGAGTGCAAAGGATGAAAAACTCAGGGATGTTTGTATTGTTTAAAGAGCAATAAAATATCCCAAAAAGGTGCTTTACGAATTGTGGTATATATGTTTAACGAGCTCTACCACAAAAACTCAGAGGTGTTTATATTTTTTAAAGAGCAATAAAATGTCTCCAAAAGTGCTCTGTCTATCGTTGCATAGATTTAATGAGCGCAAGGACAAAATCTTAGGGATGTTTATATTTTTTAAAGAGAAATAAAATATCCTTGACAGTGCTCTATTATCGTCATTGTAGCTTAACGAGACCAAAGAAGAAGACTCAAGGTTTTTCGGATTAATGGGCAAGAAAAATACCATAAAAAGAACGCTCGATCTCTCTTGATCTCATGCTTGACATTAGAAGGGTCTATGCCATGCATTTCCTCATAAGACCAAGGAAAAAAATTGCAGAAGTCCCTAAATGGGTAGGTGAAGCTCACAATTTCCTCAGGATTGTGATTGGCTCCACTCTGTATGTTTTCCACGATGCCTGTCATGGCAGAAATATCGGGGAGCAATTTTTGTGAAATATTGCCCCTGTTTCCTTTCGAGTCCAAAAGTTGGATAGTCGTATACGGTGAGGAAATAATTTCATGTGTGTCAAGTGACAGGATTTGAAGAGGCATCATGTCCAAATCAGATACCGAAACATGATGGTGCGAATCCTCCCAAGGTTGCTTTTCTAACCTCGTGATCTCTCTAATAGCTTCATCCACTAATAAGACTTGATTGAGTGGATCGAAAGAAGGAGCGGTTATGGGAGGGGTAGTGGTACTGTTGGCTGAAACCAAAGTGACCGAATATTTGGGTGCAATTTGAATGGCTTCGCAAGCCAATTTAGCTAGTGACAGCGGCATTTGTTTTCCGTAAGTGACAATGTCTGAAGGAGCTGGTAGGATCCATGGATCAGTCTGTTCATGAGGAAAAGATGAAAGCATGTTGACCGATTGTGAAACCTTCAGTGGCTGAAGAGGGAAACAATCCATTAGGGAAGAAGCCTTCAGTAAACCAGTACCTAAACTGACATAACTGTCAGTTCCACCTCCTACTAGGGGTACAGAGCCACTTGGTAATGGTGAATAATCAAGGTTGCAGAAAGAAAAGTGACCTACTATAATAACCTTTCCATCCAATGGAAATTGGATGATGCGAAAGACAGTAGATACGACGACCATCATGGCATATGTCCAACTGTGACCCAGCAATAGATTATAGTCAATTTTTCTATCTACAACTTCTACATCCACCATTATGGTTTTCCCAGCCAAAGTGATGGGAAAACTGGCTAAGTATCCTTTTGGGACAAAGATGTGGCTATCGAAAGCTTTAAGGGAGTTTGACGGCAGGGAGAGGGTTGGGGAACCCAAGGAGAGCCAACATGAAGCCGACATGATGCAGGTTGAAGCACCTTCGTCAATGACAGTTTAGTGTATACCTTTTCCTTTTGAAGTGATATGCACCTGAAATGCAAGCTAGTGGGAAAGGGTAGGTTTACACTTGTCCATGTCGAAAATGGCAAGCATGTAATCCGTAGGGTCAATACTCGCGATAGTCGAAAGCAAAGATTTCCTTTCGCTGGGCCATGTTTGTAATACTTCGAGCACCGACATAGCCAACGGCGCTTGCGCTAAATCCTCTATGATGTTGTAGTGTTGGGTGGCACGTATAGATGTGTTGTGCATTGTGCATCAAAGTGCCCCTTTAGGGGGTCAAATTACAATGTCCTCAACTGGCCTTTCGATTCGCAAATCATTGGGCAGCAATGGGTTTTGAACTGTGGATGGTTCTACTGTCGGAGCGACAAGAGCTCCATGATATTTGGCTCTAGTTGTTAGTTCGACCATTTCAAATGTGTAAACGGTAGAACTTCCTTCACTAGCTGAAGGTTGTTACAGACCATCACTACCCCCTGACATGGGTGGCATTTGGTTGGCAACAAGATGTTGATGTTATTAATTAGGAAAAGGATTTCTAAGGACCGCAGGTGTCTTACCAGAATCTTTCTTGGTAAGGTAATCCATGCATTCTTGAAGACCTGGAAAATGCCAGGTTACGTGATCTTCAAGACAGAGTTTGCATGAATAGTTGGTGCCTTTATCCTTTTCCGTATTAGTAGCCGCAATGGCCTTCTATTTTGGGTTGGGCTGCTTAGATGACTGCTCCTCAGAAGGAGCGGTCTTGTTCTTGCTACTAGATTTCTATGTAGCCTGCATAGAGTTAATCACAGTGGCAAGAAGAGTAGTCGTTTTGGTAGACGGGTCCACTGCCAACTTGGAAATGGACCCACTGAGTTGTTTTACAGCGCTCGTGGAGGTTGCACCGACGATCTTGTCGGCATGCGCTCTAGGGCACTGAGTGGTGGGAGGATTGGGGTTACCAGGAGCATAAGGGATAATGTCGTAGAGAGTGCCGGATTGTGAATAAATTAAATCCAAGTGTTGGGCATGATGTATGGATTGGTCCTCCGTGACCGCACCACCTAGAGTGACATCTCTAGCGATTTGTGGGAGTAGTGACTTACAGAACCAATCTGTTAAGAGAAAATCAAGGATGGGGGCTTTGACTAACCTCTGCCTACGTCTCCATTCATGGATATGATCGGAGATGTGGGTGGAGGTATCGTGACGAAACAAAGTAAGGAGTTATGTCCCTATCTCATAACGGATAGGTAACTAAAAGTGGTTTATAAACTCCATCGCTAAAGCGTCAAAGGTATTCACTAACGCATGTGGTAACTCAATATACCACTTTGCAGCATTGCTAGTGAGGGTGTGGGGAAAAAGATGCAACCGGACACTGTCATCCACCATGGAGTTAGAAACACACCATAGATGGTAGGTGGTAATGTGAGTGCTCGGATCCTCCGCTTGTTTTCTGTCGAACTTAGGAATGTCCTTCAATATTTTATGCGGTATCAGTGGCCATTGTATGTTATGGTAGATTGGGTCATTAGTCAACTTGTATAAGTTGGGGATATCTAATGTTGCCAAAAAAGGAAAATTATTGGGTGTCCCCGTCTTGGACCATTGTGATGATGGATGACTTGAGGAGCTCTGTGCTCCTCCCATCATTTGGTTCCCCATGGTGTACATGGGCTGCGTTGTGTAACAGTTGCTTTGCAGTACGATGTTGTAAAGTGGATTACCATGAGGATTTTGATACTGGGGTATGAAGTTGCCCCTAGTATAAGCAGTGCCCCCTTGACTCATCTGAGCTTCTGAGTAGGGTGCCCCCATGGATTGGGTGGGGATCCCTTGTGGATTCCCAATCGACACTGAAATGACCATATGCCTTTGATTGATAGAAGGAAAACTCATGTCAATCAGTGATTATCCATGCATGCCTGAGAATGGCGGGGGAACTGTGACATTCCCCGCTGCCATGTGCATATTGGGAATTTCCCCAAATATCTAAATCTGGGGGTTAGAACCATACATTGGTGGCTGACCTTGTTGTTAGTAAACTGGAACCATGCCCATAGTGCCACATTGAGTGTTATATGGAGCACTATGTGTGGCACTAGTCGAAGGTATGCTTTAGCGCACCATAGGAGTGAAACTTGGCATCTGTTGGGTTCCGCTAATAGAGGGTGTTGTGTGAGTTGCAATACCTAGGACAAATGGGATTGTGGGGTTCCAAATTGCCCGTGTTGTGATGACCGTCGATTGGGTAAGTGGTAGAGGACTCACAGTGTCTCTATAATTCCATAACCCTTGAGGTGTCAACTGAATAGATGAGAGAGTTCCTCCCAGTGAAGAATTAAGTACTGGTACAATGGGATCAATAACAGGATCCGACAAATTTGTAAGAGGAGTGTTAAAATGAGGAAGAAATCCTTTGGCAAATCAAAATTGTCAGTTGTCCAGAATGATTCGTGTGCCATTTAGGAGACTGATCCCTCGAAGATGAGGAATCCGAGTCAGTGGATCTCAGCAGATCCTCCATAGTGAGTGGAGGAAGTCCTAACAACCGTCTAGATTGACAGTGAGGGCCAGATGTAGCCATAATGACTGGTAAATTTTATCAGATAATTTTAAGGTGATATTCTTTAAGTCTCAAAAACGATAGCACTCAGGTACCTAAAAAGAAAAAATACACTAAAAATGGTAATCAATAAACAAAGTGAAATTACCTTATCTAATAAACATCGATCACTGGAGATGAAACCCAGTGTCTCAATGAGTAACAGAGAAGGATGGCCAAATGTACAATTACGGTTACTTTTTAGCTTTTCCCAAACTTCAGATTGAGGGGGCAAGTACTCTCATGAAGACGAGCACCCTCCCAGAAAACAAAGACAAAGTAGATCCGTCTGTTTGAGGTACCAGGACAACCCATCCCAGTCACCTTAGGTAAGTACCTAGAAGTATTGGCCACTAGAGATACCTCAAATCAGAGACATTACCAGGGGGGACATAGTCATAGATAACACGCTGTGTGGGCAGGATACCTGAGTCCCCGAAAGGACCCCCGTTACACAGAATGCCCAAAGGAGTTGTAAAAGAAGGTGGGCTACCTTCGATTACAATCTGATGTTGTCTCGTATTTTGCTCCAGTGTGAGTGGAGTGGTCCTGGTAATATGAGTGAATAAGGATTTTTCACTCTTTAACAACACTGATTTGATTTTCAACCTTGGGTAGTTGACTCACTCTCTTATCCCAAAGTCCTAATCTATCTAATGCTGGTTTGCTCTAAAAGAGAGTATCTGATTGATTTTAGTGTAAATTTTAGTGTACTTTTTTATTTGTCTTCGGAGGGGGGTGTTGACATATGAATATGATGAGACTCTCGACTCGATAAACTATGCAGAACAATGCTTTGAAAAAAAAATCAATTTCTTATGCAAACAAGTCATATTCTACACATGTAACATTTTACATATTCATGTATTCGTCAGTGCATCTAAAGTCATTCAACACTTTGCATAACCGAAAGTTCCTTTTCTCAATATTCCCTAACAACTATTGAACCAAAACAAAGCAGCCTACAACTATTTTGACAGAAGGAAATGTACAATTTATCAACTTTTCTTTCAACAAAAATTTCTTTTATGAGAGAAAAACTAAAGCATTTTCTTAAAAAATAAATTTTAAGACACCAAATTCGTTAGCATGATACTATTGTGGATCTTAATTTAACCCTTGGGATACGTACCCCCCCCCCTTTTGGTCCACAAAATATCTTGAAAAACATGGAAATGGGTCACTAACGCTCTGTCTATGTGTAAACAGAGCTTTAGTTTGGCCACTAATGCTCCCTGTGCACAGTCAAAGAGCTTTATAAAGCTCTGTCTAGACCAGCAACCTGCGTTAGTGAGGGAAAGAGCTCAAAAAGTGGGCTTTTGGGATCAGTTTCTAAAGAGAAATCAACTTTGCAGGATGCAACAAATTAGATGGTGGATCAGAGAAGGATATGAAGAAGCGGGAAGCTCATAGAAGAGAGAAGAGATCTGAGAGGAGTCCAGATAACCGGGAACTAAATGTATAGTCCCCAGCAGAGTTGCTAGTTCTACTATGGAGTAAAATGCACGGGATGAAAACTACCCTCGAAAGTCTTCCTGAGCTTCCGACAAACCGTAAGGTTATCTGCAAAAGGTACCTGTTACACACATGTTCATCTATCTATTATATATTGACAGGATATGGAGAAAGGATCACCTTTGGTTCTTTCTAGATTCGCTTGGGGATCTCCGTGCGGTAAGAAAAACTCCTGACCAGCTCCAAGACAATTCCTACACAAAACAACGAAGCAAACCAATCATAGCATATCCTTATGACAATTAATGAAAGAATCCGTAACAAACATGTATAAATGTGTAACTAATCTACTCAACACAACAAGCATTAGAATGGACAAATAAATGAATAATATCACCGACACTTTGAGTAGTGGAACACAACCACAGTCCTATATTCAGAAGAGTGATTACAACAACCCTGTTGCATTAGCCTTCCTTATCCCTTCTTCCTCTCTCTCTCTCTCCTTATTTCAGCTAGCTCCTTCAAGAATATGACAATATCACAATAGCACCATGTACTATCCTTCTAAATGCTCTGACCATTGTGCAATGGCCCTATCGTTTCTTAAATATCAATCGAATTAGGGCTTCCCAACTCCACTTGTATTTCATTTGGGTAAAAAACATGAACTTGCCTCATTTACCAGCTTTTTCCCATTTTCCTCTATTTCCGTAATAGAATTTCTCCAAATATCTTGATTTTTGGAGTTTCCCTGCTTTTCTTGCACATTTTTAGGGAAATAATATCTAGATATTTAATAGCAGATTCGTTGGCATAACCACTTGAGCATCATTAAATTTCACTAACGC
>APFE031396675.1:102326-119632 GCA_000404065.3 Pinus taeda | reverse complement strand
ATGGGTACATCAATATAATAAGTGGGTTGTACTAATAACAATAAGGGGTTACACTAGCAGTATAGGGGCCTAACACAGCATAAGTTAGCAGGTTGACTAACGCTCCATTATGCTTGTAAACAAGCCTTATAAATCAGGTTATCAGTGTATAGAGAGCATTAGTGTGGATTCTGGGCCTCCAACTGTGGTCATTCTTTCAGTCATCTTGTCTTTCTCCTATGAGTTGCTTAGGAGGTCAATTTGTCCTATAACAGTGCTCCCATGAGCATCCGCAAGGATGCTACTTCTTTTGAAATCAAGTACATACCATCGTAATATCTCATTAGTCCCCATATTTTACATATGCCCAGCAATGATAGAGGAATATTCTACACAAACCACTAATTCATTCTTTTGCTGGACAGTGTATCCTTCCACTGTAGTTCCTGTTGTTAGGAAGTGTATTATATCCTCAAAATGACCATCTCCGACACACACTACAAATAGTTGCAGGCTAATAAATCCTTCTTCCAAGCTAGCAAGTTCCTCCCATGTTTTAATGTGTGACAAATGGTCTGGTCCAACATTCAATCATCCAAGCTTCACAACCACTTCAAAATCATACTCCTGGCACAATAAGAGCCGCCTACAGATTCTCGCCTCCAACATAGGCTTATTGACCAGGTACTCCAGCACAGAGTGATCCATATACATCTTAAAATGGCCTCCCAGCAAGTAGTTCCTATACTTCTGGAGCACATACACCATAGATAGCCCCTCGCATTTAGTGGTGGAATAGTTCTTCTCTGCTTTGGCCAAACGCGCACGCTGATCATCATGCCCATCATATTTTTCTATCATTCACATATTCAGCTTCCCAAAGTGAGTTCTCATCATTCTCCTACACTCACGCCAATCATCAAAGCTTCCCTTGTGTGTACCCCACCATCTTGGAGGCGTAGCGCGCAATGCCTAGTGCAATGCCTGGAAATGCTTCTTTTCTAGTACCTCCCTTTCAAATGCATCCAAAAAGATATCTACCTCATTCATACCATCATAAGTAGGCAGATTTCTTACTTCTGATGACACACAGTACAGTGATCAGGTCATCATATTGTAATTCAGCGTGGTTACTTCATGTAACTGATTCTGCTAATGTTCTATTTCTTCATCAGAGTCTGAACTGCAAGAAATCTCACGATTCCATGTAATCTGTACATCCACGGTGGGATTCACCCAATCTTGGTCTCACACTGTTATCGTATAAATATAGTCTATATCGTCATCACTTTCATAATCGTGGACTGGTTCTGTATAGTGCAATCCTTCAGTAGGATCGAGGGGTACTACTATGTCCAGCGATCTCTTCTCAAAGATCATCTTTCACTTATTTATATTGATTACCCCATTCATATCAGTAGCCCACTCAATTCCCAGGAGTGCAAGATAGGGATTTATGTCATCCACTTTCTCTATTACTTCAAAATTAGCCAGCGCACTTGCTCCCTCAATATCCACGGTCACCCCCTACAGCCGCCCCATGGGGATGATCTTTTGCTGATTCGCCATCCTTAGCTGAATCAGAGACCATTGTAGTGTAGGTCTCCCCATTCACCCCCAAGTATGCTTTGGTAGGACATTCGCATCTCACCCCAGGTACAAAATAACCTGATCCATTTCATACTCTCCTATTTGCGTGGTCAGTCTCATCTCCTCTACTATCCTTGTTTTATGCTTTCCAATCTTTTGTAGTATGTGCGGCTCACCTGGCGCAGTTCCAGTGCATATATTGCTGGCTTAGTGGGGCTTGACCTAGGTTTAGATGTGATTTAGCCAAGAAAATCTTGGTACTACTAGCCCTTTTAGCAACAGTCCGTAGAGCACGGACTGAGGTATCACCCGAAGTAGTATGCGAGGGTGCTGGAACTAGGTTCCCACACCCTGGGAATGTCTAATATGTGGTGATAGGGATGCGATCCAACCTTAGCGCTTACAGGGCTACACGTACCTGCGGGCGCATTACGTCTTGTGCTACTACCTTTGCATAGCTCTAACCATAATGTGATCTGTGTTGCTCATCTAAGTCCTCCTTAATTAGGTTTTGTTCACTAATTACTTAGAATATTTTCATACATAAACATTCAGACAAGTATTTATCAAGTGCATGCATATAAATAAACATATAACACTTAATGCATAATATCAAAAATATAGATCCACGACCAAATGCACATACTCTGAACCCAACTTATCTTTATTAATGATCTTTTCAAGGTTAGTTCAAGTACAGACCCAACTCTACCCTGTGCACTTAGCTACAGGGGTCTGCGCACTCAGCTGTGGACTCTACTAGGCCTCTACACACTCAGTTGTAGAGCCTCTTCCTACTACTATGACCCAATACGCTTCAAATCCACTTCTATTCTCTAACCATGCCTTCACATCTATCTACTTATTTCATTCCCCAAAAATTTCTTTATACTTAGAGCCTCACTCCATTTATACACTCCCATGGTCCATAGACCATGGGTAGGCCAACACAACTTTACATTATTTTACAATTCTTAGGGCAGACAACCCTATGACTCATCCTAGATATTTGCACTTCGCGCCTATACTTCACGGAGTCTTTACATGACGTTGACCAAAACTCAAGCTTTAAGCCCCAAAAACAAGCTTTTGGGGGATTCGTTTCCCAACAAGCCCCCAACACAATCATTATGACTCATCCCGAGTCACTTTGCTAGTGTGGTGATCTTTGCGCGAAGTCCATGTAGTAGGTCTTGCGCAACTTGGGTGTCTGCATCACACTGTTCTGCTGCCTGTTTTACTTGTTTCACATGTATCCCCGAATCTTCCTAAGAAGGATCACATTCCTGCCCAACCGCATAAATTTCCTGCATCTATGCTAGCTTCCCTTTAATGGTAGTGGTAATTGTGAAAGCTTCATCGATCCATGGTTGGATGCATGCTTTAAGCATGGCTTCTTTTAAGCATGTCTAATTGGTCCTTCAGTGCCCTTATCTATTGTAGTCTAGCGATTTGTTGAGTAGGGACAACCATCTACACGGTGCCTTGGACACTGTTGTACTCTTGCTACAACTTGCGTGCCTCTGTCTCTAGGTGTTGCAGATTTGGGTCTTCTTGTAGGTGTGAAAGTGTGGTCAGCGCTTGCTCCAACATCGTGGTGCAACCCTGTGTGGCCTGCACAATTTGTTCCAACCCCATCTAGATAGCACGAGCATGCTGCTCTCTAACTTTTGGGGGCGTGGAGGGCTGTGCCTTCAATCACAGATCGATAATCTGCAGGTTCAGCTCCAACTGAACTTTTGTCATTTCCTCCCTAGCCTCGCAGACTTAGGCCATCAATCTATGGACCTGTTCTATTGTTGGTAGTTCTGCTGACATGGCCAACTCTGGGAAACTCTTGCATGCATCTTCTGCTGCCTACTCCAGTCTATGATCCTGCACAACCAACCCATCATGTTGGAGGCTAAGCTGGTCCATGTTGATTTTATGCTTATTTAGGACCTGGATTGCGCAACCTTCTTGGGCGTGGAGCTCTGCGATGACCCCATCCTATAGTTGGTACATAATTTCATGTGAAAGGGCAGCCAAGTTCAAGCTGATGCCTTTCATGATGCTTATTGTAGCCCAGTCACCCTCAGTTGTTGCTGCTAGCACACCTTCAAGAAATACAAAAGGGTTGTCCATATGGGCGTGCAACATTTATTTCAACCTCGGTGGTTCCTGCTGGGACATACTGAACCATTGTACCTATTTCAGGGGGATGTACCTGTAAGCCTTGTAACTACACACTGAGTGCCACTAACACAATGTTCTGCTCCATCCTCAGTTCCTAGAGTGCGTCCTTCGTGACCTCGCAAATCGTTTTGCTGATGTCAATAGATCACCTTTTGTGAGTGTGATCGGGTTGATGGACGTCTTTGTTGCTTTTGCCTTCTTCATGGGAGTTATTTTCTCAGGGACGCACAACTACTTAAGTTGGGTCGATGGGTCCTATCTACTTCTCTGGTCTGCTGCATCGTGGAAATCTCCTAGCCCTCCTCTAGCTCGCCTATTGGTTTTGTTGTGGTTTCGGTTGTCTGTGCCACTACTGCTACATGAGACATCTTCTGCTATGTTTTTCCCACTTGTTCCTAGCATCTTTCTTCAGCCAGTTGTGTGATGCGTAGCTTGGTGTCCTTTTTCTTTGTTGGGCTACGGTCTTCTCCATTTCTGCCAAGTCTGGGGTGTGCCACTCTAGAGGCAACGACTCCATTACTACAAAGATCACATCATCTATTGCGATGAATGGAAGCTTCACCCATTTCTACACTGGATCCTTGCGTGCTTGGATATATAAGTTATGCATATCTGCCTTGAACTCTACCGCGCTCTGCAAGCTTTTATGAACCATAGGAGACAGGCGCAGCCTTCTATTGATCCACATTCAGATGCTCACTTCCATAAACACCCAAAACACCATCATTTCGTGAATCCTCATCACGTCTTTGCAGCCCAAAGCGAGTCGTTCCTTGTGGCTTCGGGTAGATCGCCCTCAATACTTGGGAACTAGCTATCCTCTGGCAGTTCCCCTGTAACCAATAGGATGGATAAGAGCAACCACACATAGTGGAAGGTCTTACCATACTCTTGGGCCTCCCTACAGTTTGTCAAAAACTCCTTGCAGAGGAATTGCACCTAGTTGAACTGGACCCCCTCTATGCATTGCTCTACTAGTGCAATCACAGATGTTGGCACTTTGTCGACATGGCATTTCCTCATCTGTTTACCGACCAACAGCTAGGTGGCTATGCACATCCCTTTGTCTTTAATGCTTGCAATTGCATACACCCACTTTTTCTTCTACAATTTGTACTTGGTCTTCATCGCTTCTGCGAGGGCCAAGTCATTGCTTTTACCTGCTATGGTCGTGGGGTTGTGTCCTTTGAAAGGAAGGCAAGAAATTCTATGAGTTAGGTCGACTGTGGTGGGAACAGACTCTTCCAGCTAGAGATAACCATCATGTGCCAGGAACAACAAGTTCCTGATGACAAAAATAGTGATGGGCATGCAGTGGTAGTGGGGTATCCATCGTAGATGGAGTAACCCAGCCTTCTCCACCCTGCGCAACCATTTTTGCTTCATTAACTTTTTCGTGGCTAGGTGTGGGAACTTCTCACCATCCAGAAGGTCCCAATCCTCAAACTTCATGGTTGGTATTCATCCCAAAGGTCGACCTTCAAACATTATACCATTCGGGAGGAGTGGGGTTTGGAGTGCACTCTTCGTGGCCTCTAGGTCTTTCGGTATCTTGGCATTCCCTTTCCATGAGCGGATGTATGTAGGTAACTTTGTTGTAGAATGATTTGGTGAGACATCCTCCACCCCCTCATCTTATGCCTCAATTTGAGTAATTAGAGCTTGCAGGTCTTCCTCCTCCTTGTCTGGTTCAACAATGACGACTTTCCCCTTTTCTGTCATTGACAATTTGCCAAACCATGTGTTTCTTGGGGATACATGGACTAGGCCCATAGTTTGTTTATCTTTCTGTGGCCGCAACATTCGTGGTGATTTTGGAACTTCTGGCATACCTGCCGCCTCTCCAATATCCTCATGGGCCATATGGGGCTCCACGGTAACTTCAGCAAATCACACTCTTGTTCTAGCAGTTGTCATCATATCTACACTAGAAGGTGGTAAGAATACATGGTGCTCAATGCTCTATAATCACTCAATTCTCAAAAAACCAAGTGTTGTCTCGTGGCTAGCCCTGCAGGTTTTATAGCATTTTTTGAATTTGAATTTCACCCTTCCCCCCACTTTTTTGTCATTAATTCCTTCTTGGCAGCAAATCATCTCAAATCTAGCTCTTAATTCATATCCTATTTGCCCGACGCCCACTCCTTTTTGCCTTAACTTGGACATCTTGTCATGAACAATGACATCAACGGTCACTTTCCAACCTATCTACGTGGTAGCGTAGCGCCCTCTGCGTGGCCATGACCCTTGTGACATACTGATCCAGTGCACAACCTCCTAGTTGCGTAGCTCCATGATGGACTCTTTTATAGTCCCACACTCTCTTTCAACTGTTTGGAGTGTTGAGACTGTGCTCCCTACGGATAGTAAGGCGGTCACACCACCTATGCAAGGCTTCAATTCACTTTCCAACCTAGTCCACAGGCACTCCTCAATTACCCTTATGACATTCAGCACCGTGTGTTCTTCCTTATGCAATACACTCCCTTGGTTACTTTGTCTGTAAGGTGCAGTTGTAGCCATGTTAGCAAAGCCATAAATTCATGGCAGAAATTTTCTAGTGCAGTAGTATGGCTGACCATATCTTGTCTTGTCATTATTGTTTTCATGACGCAACCTACTAGTGTAATTTTTGTTTCCAATTTGTTGATTTCTGCATCCATTAACATGCTTTCCCTCCTTAGTAGTACCCAATCTTATTTGAGTTTGCGAAGTTTAAGGTTCCTTGTTGGATGGCTTTCCGACTTTGCAGATGTTCATCCTCATGTAGTTTCATAATTCCCTCATCTTGGGCCTCACGTAATGTCTCAACCGTGGGAGCTACTACGAGAGACTTCCTTCCTTCCAAAACTATCATCTCAACTCTACTCTTCAGCTTTGGAATCATCTCCACATTTAGGTTTTTGTACATGGCCCCATAGGCCCATTGGACTGTTGGTACATGTAGGTCCCAACCATATCATCGCACCTAGTGAACTTTGTTCAAGATCTCGCACACCTTTCGGAATGCTTCCGTATGGAAAATTTGTGGTGTACATCACCTTTCCTTCTGTTGTGCCCCGTTCCAATTTTTTAACCTGAGTTCGGGCTGTGCGTGTGTGCATGTTTGTACCCATTGAGATAGGTGGGCATGCAAGCTACTCCATCCTAGCTAACTGACTCTTGTTCAAGGCTGAGGTCTTGTAAACAGTAGGCATATCATCCATTTACATCCATGCCAACCTGCCTTGATGTTTACTGCAACAGCATGCGGGTGTTGCGTGCAGTTCCCATTTCAACGCATCGAACCGCTGCTTTTCTAGTACTGTGCTTTCAAATTTGCTCAAGAATTCATCAACCACTATCAATCCATCGTATGTCAGTTTCTCTCGTGCCTCTGGTGTCACGCAACACAGTGATCTAATCATCATGTTGAAATTCAGCGTTGTCACTTCGTGCAACTGATTCTGCCAGTGCTCTACTTCTTCATCTGAATCCGAAGTGTAGGAGATTTCACGCTCCCACAAGATTCTCTCATCTACAGTCAGATTTACCCAATCCTGGTCTCGCGTCATTATCTTGTAAATACAATCTAGCTCATCATCACTTTCATCGTCGCGCATTGGTTCAGTGTAGCGTGCTCCTTCAACTAGGTCTAGCGGGGCTACTACGTGTAGTGACTTCTTCTCGAATATTGTCTTTTGCTTCTTCAGGTTGATGACTCCATTCATATCGATGGCCCAGTCTATTCCTAACAATGCGGGATAGGGATTATTGTCATCGACAATCTCTATCACTTCAAAATCCGTCTGTGTGCTCGTGCCATCAATATCAATTGTTACCCCTTGCAACCTCCACATGGGTAAAACCTTCTGTTGGTTTGCCATTCATAATTGAATAGGGGACCATTGTAACATGGACTTTCCCATGCATTCCCATGTTTGCTTTGGTGACACATTTGCATCTGAACCCATATCTTGGATTACCTGATCCATTTCATACTCACCAATCTGCGCAGTCAATGCCATTTCCCTTCCAGTGCATAATGCATGCTTCCCTAATTTCTAGACTATGCGTGGTTCTCCTGACCCCGTGCACCTGGTGATCAGCTCCTATAGTCCCCTAACTGCCTTGTTATCATGCAACAGTTTCATGCATGTCTCCAGAAAGGTAGTAAGCATTGAAGGATCCATTCTTGGCTTTGGTTGATCCTTACTACCTAAAGTGGAGGCCTCCGTGAAGCTCTTCTTAGCTTCCATGAACGTCTCCCTTGTGTGTTCTAAGTCAAACTTAGGTTCCTTTACAGGAGCCTTGTGAACCCATGTCTCTTCATCTGGAACTTCCCCTTATCCTCTCCTGTGATTGCACTACTTCTAAGCATCATGTTTATGTTTGGATCTTCTTCATGTGGTTAAGACCTCATCATTTGTATATTCTGAGTCAGATAGGCTAGAATACCCTTTTTTCGTGCATCTATGTGATCAACGTAGAACAATCTATTGTTTCATGATCAAACTTGGCACAATATGAATAGGAGATCCTTGTCGGGTTGGTGCAATCGTGGGCATAGTGCCTTGCTTCCACAATTGTAACAAATTAACTATCCATGACCCCTTCCTGGCCCCATTCCTCCTCATCCTCGACCTTGCCCCTGAAATCCAGCGCACGCCATCCCCGCAACTGGGTCGAGGGCTCACATTTTTGTCTGCATCCTATAGGCTGGGGTTCGATCCATCATTAGCTCGTAGCTGCAAAAGTGCACTCATCATGGCCTATCGACCTATAGAAATTACAAAACAACTGCTGGGGAGACTGTGTATACTTCTACAAAAAATGGCAATTATTTGTTGTGCATTTTCCTCCTATCTGACAAATCACGCACCATAATGCGAGTGTCGCACTTGGCCCTATCTATGTCTCTGGTCTCAATGGAATTGTCACACCTCCTACCAAGTAGTTTACAAATATTGGACAATGATCCTTGTCATGGCCCTGACCTTTTCATTTTATGTGCCATACCTCTTCATGCGCCAATGGCCATGGTGCCCTATCCTACTTCAAACTTTGCATTTCCAGGCATAGATTCTATATTTGTGTGTGGATTTGTTGAACTCCCAACCCAAGATCTTGTATCAGAGTCTCATGCAATCTCATTTCCATTTCCAATGCTTCGGCCTGGGTGGAAAGTTTTTGTTGTGACAGCGCCATACTCAAGCGTGGTGTCAAAGATGCCACAAACCATGCGCGATGATGTGCATCTGTTAGCATCATATTGGCCTCACAGATCGTACTCCTCAGTATTTGGTCTAGATCTCAGGGGGTCTCACTTGGAAGCATCGCGATCTCTTTAAACCCAATGATTAATTGTGTTTCTGACTTTAGCCTGTTGAATTCCTTGTTTAGCACGATCTGGATTTCTGCTATTCCTGTGTTTGGGTGGTCCTTAGAGTGCTTGATATACCATGTAAATGTGCGATCCTGTAGTGCGCTTACCAATTTAGCCTTCTTAATATTGTCATATGTGACACCTTGCACTTCCCATATTGCCCTTACCATGAACCAGAATTGGTCCGGATCTTCATTTCCTACCCCTCTGAACACTGGTAGTTTGATCGCGTTCACCATACTAAATTGCGAAGGTGGTGGAGGTGGAGTGGGTGGAGATGGAGGTGAGGGAGGTGAAGTGGGTGGTGGCATGGGTGGAGGTGGTAACTGCGGAATGCGTTGCCTTATCAAACTGAGTGTGCTTCTTGGAGAGACCATAGCAAGCTCTTCCTTGCTCTCTCGCAAAGGTGAAATTAAGGGACTCTTTCTTCATTCTTCGCTGCTTCTGTAGATCTTTCTACTCTACGTTGTCCCAAACATTAATGTATTCTCATGACCCTCATTTCACACAATAACATCTTAATCCAAGTATTTGAAGAATTAATATACTTACCTTGCGATCCTTTTAGGAAGCATCTTTCTGCTTCACTATAGCTCATGGTCATGTCTACACAAACTCAGTGATAAATCTCCCTATTATCCGATCGAGCCAATGGTCCATAGCTCATGCAATCTTATCTTTTGATGCCTCTAGTTTACACACTAATTCCAGCGTCCATGCTATTGGTTTGTCGAGCTTACACCTTCCCTAGTTGTTACCTAACCTCGTGATCCACTCATACAATTCAGAAGAAAAGGATGCAAAGAAAATCTCGTGGATTTCCGTATACATGTAGCAATCCAGTCACTTTTTCTCAAATACTTGTGGAGTTCTATTTTCGTGTGTTGTTAACTCGTGAACCTTCTTGTCCAACCACTCTTCAATTTCCTTCTTTGTTGGGTTCCAGTGGCACGACATCACACATCCCTTAGGCAGATCCCGATCCTAGCAACGGAACCATTTTTTGGCTTAGTGGGGCTTGACCCAGGTTCAAAAGTGATTTAGCCAAGCAAATCCCGGTACTACTGGCCCTTTCAGAAACAGTTCATGGAGTGCGGACCGGGGTCTCACCTGAAGCATCATGGGAGAGTGCTGGAACTAGGTTTCCGCACCCTGGGGATGTCTGATATGTGGTGATAGGTATGCGATCCAACCTTAGTGCTTGTTGGGCTACGCGTACCTGCTGGTGTGTTACATCCCATGTTACTACCTTTGCGTAGCTCTAACCAAAGCACGACCTGTGTTTCTCATCCAATTCCTCCTTAGTTAGGTTTTGTTTGCTAATTACTTAGAATATTTTCATACATAAACATTCAAACAACTATTTATCAAGTTTGCGCATATAAATAAATAGATAACATTTAATGCATAATATCACAAATATAGATCCACAACTAGATGCACGATATTCCAAATCCAACTTATCTCTATTAATGATCTTTTCAATTTTAGTTCAAGTACAGACCCAACTCCGCCCTGCACACTCAGCCACAGGCTCTGCGCACTCAGCTACAGACTGTACTAGGCTTTTGTGCACTCAGCTACAGATCCTCTTCCTAATACTACGACCCAATACACTTCAGATCCACTTCCATTCTCTAACCATGCCTTCGCATCTATCTACTTACTTCATTCCCCAAAAATTTCTTTACACTTAGAGCCTCGCTCTATTTATACACTCCCATGGTATGCAGACCATGGGTAGGCCTTCACAACTTTACATTATTTTACAATTCTTAGGGCGAACAACCCTATGGCTTATCTTAGACTTTCATGCTTTGTGCCCATACTTCGTGGAGTCTTTACATGACTTTGACCAAAACTCGAGCTTTAAGCCCCAAAAACATGCTTTGGGGGCATATGATGCCCAACATATATTGATGAGCTCTTGTAACCCTTTCACAACCTTACTATCACGTAGTAACTTCATATAGGTCTCCAAGAAAGTTGTGAGCATAAAGGGGTCCATCTCCTACTCAGGCTTATCCTTGCTTCCTGAGGTGGAGGCCTCAACGAAGCTCTTCTTAGCTTCCATGAAGGTTTCACGTGCGTGCTCCAAATTGAACTCAGCTTTGTTTGCTGGAGCTTTGCGAACCCATGTACTATCTTATGGATGTTTCCCCTTGTCATCTCCTATCATGATTCCACTTGTGAGCACTATATTTACGTTTGGATCTTCCTAGCGTTGCTTAGACCTCATCATCTATAGTTTTTGAGTTGGCGGAGGTGGTAGTGCCCCTTTGTCACATATCCTAGGTATTAGCATAGGATAGTCTTCTGTTTCATGATAAAAAATTGTGCAATACTTGCACGATAGATGCATTGGATTAGTGAAATCCTGAGCATAGTGTCCTGGTCCTCCGTAATTGTAGCAAATCAACTATCCTCGACCTCTTCCAGGTACTCCTCCCCCTCGGCCTCATCCGTGCCCCTGAAATCTTGTCCGTGCCATCCCTGTGCTCTGGTCAAGGGGCCGCGTTTCGGTGTGAACCCTATAGGTGGGAGTTCTATCAATCATCAGTTCATAGCTCCTATAAGTATGCTCATTATGTCTCAGTGACCTAAAAAAGTTTCAGAACAGTTGTTGCAATGCCTGTACAAACTTCTGTAGAAAGTTATAATTATCTGTGGCATATTTTCTGGCTACCTGACAGATAGCGCACCATAATATAGGCCCCGCGCTAGTTCCTGCTTGAGCTTCTGGCCTTAAAGGCATCGGTCCTCCTCCTGTAATATAGTTTTCAAATATCAAGCAATGGTCTTTGTCATGACCCTGACTCTTGCATTTCAAGAACCATACCTCCTCACGCACCTCTGGTCGAACCATCCTGTCCTGCTTTAGACTTTGCATGTCAAGGCATAGGTTCTTTAGTTGTGCATGGATTTGCTGAACCCCTAGTTTTAGATCTTTCATTGGGGTTTCATGTAGCCCCATGGAAATCTCGAAGGCCTCTGCCTGAGTTGTTATCTTCTGCTGCGATAGAGCACTCCTTAAGTATGGTAGTAGTGAAGCTACAAACCACTTGCGATGTTGTCCATCTGTCAAATTCATGTTGGCTTCACACATTTTACACTTCAACCTCTGATCTAGTTCCCAAGGCATCTAGTCTGGTTTCATCGTGATCTCTTTGAATCCCACAATCGACTATGCCTTAGATTTAGGCCTACTGAATTCTCTATTCAATGCTACTTGG
This sequence comes from Pinus taeda, assembly GCA_000404065.3. NCBI lineage: Eukaryota > Viridiplantae > Streptophyta > Pinopsida > Pinales > Pinaceae > Pinus > Pinus taeda. The sequence goes on along the minus strand of APFE031396675.1, from coordinate 107,290 downwards.
ATGTCTACCACTCCAGCATTTGGGTTATCGTTAGAGTACTTAATATACTAGGTTAGTGCATGATCTTGTAGAGCACTAACCAGTGTTGCCTTCTTTATATGATCATCTGTAACACCTTGATCTTCTGATACATCCCTCACAACAAACCAGAATTGCTCTAGGTCTTCATTTCCCAAGCCTTTGGACAAAGGCAACTTCACTGTATTTTCCATACTGAATTGCGATGGAGGTGGAGGTGGTACGGGTGAAGTTGGAGGTGACGGTGGTGAAGTCAGAGGTGGTTTGGGTGGAGGTGGTATTTGCGGGAATCCTTGTCTTATTAACTGAATAGCACTTCACAAAGAAACCTTTGCTATACCTTCTTCATCACCTCGTAGAGGCACAATCAAGGGACTATACTCCAGACCCTTTTTTCCTTCATTCCTGTAAGTTTTTCCACTTTGCGTAGTCCCGAACATCAAGGTAGCTACATAACCCATCTTTCGCACAATAGCATTTTAATCCAGGTATTCAAAGATTTTATGTACTTACCTCATGGTCCTTTGAAAAAGTGTTGCTCCACCTCGTTGTAGCTGAGTGAGGTGTTGACCACAAATTCAATCACAAATCCTCCTATGACATGATCAAGTCAATGATCGAAAGCACGGGTAATCTTATTCTCCTATGCTTCCAAATTTTGCACTAGCTCCGAGGTCCATACAATAGGACCGTCAAGTTTCCACCTCCCTTGGCTATCTGCTAGCTTCACAATCAACTCATATAGCTCAATAGGGAAGGAATATAAAAAGATCTTGTGGATCTCTATATATAGGTAGCTATCCAAACACTATTCCTTTGTTAATCGCGAGTTTTTGTTCTCCTGTGCCGTGAATTTGTGGATCTTTCTATCCAACCATTCTCTAATCTCCTTAGTTGGATTCTAGTGACACGACATCACACATCTCTTATGTAGATTTTGGTCTCAGAAACAGAACCATTTGTTGGCTTAAGGGGGCTTGACCTAGGTTCAGTGTTAATTAGCCATACAAATCCCTACACTACTAGACCTTTTGGCATCAGCCTGCGAAGCGCGGACCAAAATATCACCCGAAGCAATATGGGGGGATGTTGGAACCAAGTTTCCGCACCCTGAGATGGTTTTCATGTCATTTAATTCCCTCTCTTCCTACCTTGCGTAGGTTGCTTCACTCTAGGGCTTGCAAGATGATCCCTCTATTCTATACTTCCGTACCATAGCAAAAGGGTACAATCGACCTTCACACAACCCTAACCTGCTACTCAGGTACTTCTTTGCTGCTATGGCAGTGTGTCATGTAGATTCCTCAATTAGTCTAAGTGATTTTCTTATATCATCAATTACTTAAAGTTAACACTGCGTAAGCAGATATTCATAATTGCATTCAATTATTCAATGTAATTGCATTCATTTGCGCATCATATAAGCATTATAAAGGAAATTCATACATAAAATATCCAAACACATCAACTAAACAAAGACACAGAAATTGCAGAATATCTCTTTTTATTAATATCTTCCAAGTGTTACAACCTCTGTCCGCCCTGCACACATAGCTGCAGGGGTCCACGCACTTAGCTACAGAATTCTACCCTAGGCCTTTGCGCACTCAACTACAGAGCCTCTACCTATGCTATGACCCAAGACTTAGACTTCTTTCTCCCAAGCTATGACTCTATTACATCGTCTGTCTCCTCCTATACCTCTAAATTTTAGCTCTTTTTATACAATCCATGGTCCAAAAACCACAAGTATATCTCTTACAACCAACTTTACTTTACAGAAATAAGGGTGGAATACCCTTTTTGACACATAACACCTTCACACACCGTGACCACAAAATGCATAGTCTTTAGAATTATATTACAAAAATTGACTTCAACATGGGCTTTTAGCCCCAAAACGGCCCTTTCGGGATCCCACTCCTAACATGAACCAACAATTTTTCAAAGACTTCCTCTTTGTCATTTCCGACCAAATCCTTGGTATTATACCCCCTTAGATTTTTAAGGTCAAGGTATTGCATGTTTTTTCACTCCTTTATACTTTTCGCCAAGATCAAACATGTCAGAAATTCCTCCTGGGAGTTAATCCACTGATACCTCTATGTTTTCTAGCTCTCTGGAGTCATTATTGTATGGTGGTCATTAAGTTCTTGCTGGGTACCAATCACTTGTTCGAACATTTTTAGGAGCAACTCCTTCCCCTCAAGTTTCTAGTTGGTCATCTGGTTTATATACATCTATTGTTCAAACCATGACTTGCATGCCTGAAGCACATTTAGCATCAGATAAATATGTTAACATGGTATCTGGTAATTTAGGTAATCCTAAAGTAACCCCAATTGGTGTTTATTATCCGCCTGGGGGGGAATGACCTTAACCTCCACCTGGAGGACAACCTCTTGTTAGGTGATATCCTATGGTTGGAGGACAACCTTTTACTAGAACTTATGGTTAGATACCTTAGGTCTGTTTAAGTCAACTTGTTATGTCTCAACACTTGATTGGTGCTCCTTACGTTGGGATGAATATTGTTTGTAACCTCATTTTTTCTCAAAAACGTATTCTAGTTTCTCCACAAGTGCCAGTTTATCAACCGATTCAACCTAGTGAAAAATATATTCCACAAATACCTATTCCAAGTATTTCAATACTTGTCCAGCAACCTGTCCAAGAAATTCTGTAAACACTTGTCCAACATCCTGTCCAAGGAATTCCAAAAGTAATTATTCAGCAATGTGTTCAACAACCTATTTAGGGTCATCCTCAAACACCTGTTCAATCTACTTTTAAAACATATGTTCAACAACTAGTTCCAAGTTCACCTGGAACTCCTATCCTAGGAGTATCACAAATGAATTTCCAAGTTAAACCTCAAATACAGGTTCAACAACCTACATCGGCTATCCCTCAAGCATCTACTTATCAAACTAGTCCTACTTTCCATTCTACAACACAGAATCCTATCATACAACCTAGTATAGAGATAATGCAAACATTGTATCAAGATCAAGCTTTTCAAAGCCAACCTTTTCAAGGTCAAGCTTTTCGAAGCCAACCTTTTCAAGGTCAAGATTTTCAATGCCAGCGTTTTCAAGGTCAATATTTTCAATGCCAGCCTTTTCATTGTCAAATTTTCCAAGGCTAGCCTATTTCAAAGTCAATTTGTTCAAGTTCATTTTTTGCAAAGTCAACCTTAACAAGGGTAATACTACTTGGGTCAAATGGTTCAAAGTCCACCTTTTAAGATTCACCCATACCCTAGTCACACTTTTCAAATTCCATTTCAAATACAACCTAGTATGGCTCACCTTGGTTACCCTAGTGGAATGTAAACACCAACCACATAAGCTATTCCAGGATATCCTGGGTATCCTCCTTTAGGGGTTGGACTTAACCCTCAGGGTTATCAAAATCACAAAAAGACCTCAATCGACAGGTATCGTTCATTGCAACCTTAGATTTTCCAAATTTATCTTGGTTGATGAATGATCCTATCTATTATTATCCATTTTGGCTGATAGTTCCTACTAAGTTACCGGGTGATATACCTAAGTTTGAAGGTAAATTAGGAGAGGACCCATCAAATCACGTTATGACATATCATATTTGGTGTGCGTTGAATTCGTTGATCAATGATTCTATTAGATTATGCCTTTTCCAATGAAATTTAAATGGTTCAATAGAAAAATGGTACATTGAGTTACCTCGTGCCTCTTTCCATAATTTCAACTCTTTAGAAACAACATTTTTGACGCATTTTCAGCTACCAATTCGATATGGCAGTGGTACTAAAATTTTAATTTTTCTAAAACAATTGACATCTACTTACATCTCAGATCATACACATGAATGGAGATGTAGGCATCATTTGGACAAGTTTTATATTCTAGATCAAATTTTGGTTGAATGATTCACAAAATCATTACTTCCCAATGTTACCAAGGATGTTACTAAAGGAGGTGTCGTAATGTAAGAGTAGGTAATTTCCTGTGCCCAGTACCTAGACCTAATCTATACACAATCTGGCACTTTGTATAATAAAATCCTAAGTATACCTCACCTAGGAATTTCAGATCAACCAGATTCAACTCCTATACGATGTAACATGATTGATCGTGTAATTGGTTTTTTCGGCCATCAGTCTAAGGGTAAAAACAAGAATTAAAAAAAAAAAAACAAATTTTAGCTATACAAAATTCACCTAGTTAAAACCCTTCTTTGAAAACTACTTTGAAATTAATGTCATAGAATCTTTTACTAGCAAGAATCAACCATCCAAAGGTAGAAATAAGGGGAAAGGTAAAACAACACAAAATGCTTCTAATAAAGAAACCAAACAAAAATGAACCTTGTGACTAATGAGGCTCATCAATAGGTAAACTATATGGGTGAAAATGCCATTCTCCAGCTTATTAAATTGAATTTTCTCACATTTATTTACATATTTTGTTATATTTTTCTTAGTGAGAAGAGTAAAGGTGAGTTGCTATGTCATGTGGCCTAAAGTATCTTAAATTCATGAATTGGAGTAGTTTTGGGTTGACTTAAGTGTAGGAATTCAGAGTAATCAAGCAAGAAAGATTTTAAGAGATGGTCTCCCTCCTTAACTCCTCAAATCATTCGAACATTCCTCCACTATATCTCATCAGCTCAGCGTCACTGGCATCCAAGCAAACTAGGTTCAATGGTAGTCAAACCAGTGACAGTCAAGGAATCGTTATTCTCGAGTTAGGAAGCCAGGTATACCAATTTTCTAGGGAGTTGTTTGTAGCTCTAGTATTGTATACATAAGAGAGCCAAGGGACTCATTACGTTTCAAATTTTTTTTGTAGCCAAGAGGCCATTTTGAGCTAAAACATTTTGACAGTTATTGTTATGATGTACTTGACATTTTTATGATATTCAGAAATTTTGTTTTGATCCAACACTGAGTTGACTTAGAG
>APFE031396675.1:57390-87581 GCA_000404065.3 Pinus taeda | reverse complement strand
GAGGTACGTCCTTCTTACTTTAGAATTAGCTTTTGCTAGCATAATGGCTGTGTGTATGCATGTTTCTTTGTTTAGACATCTTTCAGTCTGCTAGGGTTCCACCCAAAAGCCCTAGGGGATTAAATCCCTCAACACTACATCATCTCCCTCATGAGATCATGACTAGATGACCCCACTCTCACAACTCCAAAAAACAGAGTTGTCTTTTGATCATTGCATAGCTTAGGTTTCATTCTTAGCTAGATCATTGTTTATGATTTCTTGGAATCACCTAAAGTTGTTATCTTGTTTTCTTAAGTTTGTTGTAGCTTAAAAAGCAGTCCATATCATAGATCTAGTCCTTAATAGTAGATAGACCAACTTCATCAAATTCAATTCATATTTTCCATGTGGACATGCAGTGTGCATAAATGAAAAGAGAAATAGGTTTTTATGGTAGGGATTTTGGATCTGAAGGAAGGGACTCATCCAACTAGCTTCACCTAAGTCTTCTCCATCATCTACCGAGGCATACCAGCCAACAATATGAACATCTATTTTCCAGCCACCATGAGCACCCCCCTTAGGAAAATCCAACCTCCTTGGAGTGTTCGGATTAGCCTTAGGCAATGTGCACCTTCCCTGCACCTTATACAGCTGTCACACACCCCTCCAACACCTCATCTCACTATTCTTTGCCTCCAAACCCCTTCAGCTAACTTCCTGTAGCAGATTAGGACATCCTGTAGAAGTTTCTTGTAGCAGCCGGTTTTGACCCTGTTTTGACTAGAAATGGTAGGATAGCCTAGCATAGGAGTAGGTTAACCCCTCATTTTGGATTCCATTCCCATGAGTGCTACCTAAAATAGCCTTCCCATTCCTTTCCCTCCTACATGAACAGATAACATTGGAATTTATATTTCATAAGTTAGCACTTAAAGACTCTTCTTCTTTGTAGATGTAAATGAGATAGTTAATGCATGCATGTGTGAATTCTGAGATGATAAAGTAACTTTCCATTTCTAAGTAGTCCTAATAGTTATATGATCAATTGCAATCTTAGCATAATTTCCTTTATGCAAAGTGATTTTTTTGATTCCATAACTAGATGATTTATGGAATTACATAACATTTACCATTTGGAAACTTTCATTTCTTGAATAGACAAGAATTTACTTTCTTGCATTAGAACTAGCTTTACATTCACTATCAGTAGTCAGACTCATTTTAGTCAATAGAGGAATATTCTGGAACCCTAATGGTAAAGAACCCCAGTTGAGAAGTGGCATGAGTAGAATGATGCATTTGATGTGTATATAACAGTATCACCTCTAAGTTTGTACAAAACCTCAGGTTGATAAAGTAAAGTTGGTAGCCCTACGAGTTGTAGCATCCTTGTTGCAATACTAAGACTCATCACTTTTTGGTTCTGTTGTTGAGGAGGTGTTTAGGTATATGTAATTTCTTATTTTCTTTGTAATTTTCATTCAGTAGGTAGATGTTATTCTTCATTCCTTTCTATTTTGCAATTAACTTTGAAAAACACATAAAAATAAAATAAAAAATTCTTTCATGCCTTGTAGGAGTAGAGACAATTTATGGAAATCCTTTCCAAATACCCCCACACCATCAAACAATCAACCTTTTCTCTTCTTTGGTGACTATCAACTTCCCTATCTAACTACAAGGGGAACTAGAGGACCCATTAGGTGAACAACCAGAAATATTTGAAGAGCCTATTGGGGAAGAAGAAGAAGAAACCATTCCACACACTTACACCATGGATGAAAATAGAAATGGGACTGAAAACATAAATGAGGGTGATTTTCCTGTTAGAGAGACTAACAAAGATGCTAGGATGAAAAGCATAAGCCCCTTTTCCCTTCCTCATTTCCATGTCTTAACCTTAGAAGACCCTGATACCTTTTTGTTTGAGTTTGTTGTCATATACAGAGCTTATGATTATGCCTCGAATGACAATAAGTTGAAGTTGTTCCCATGCACCCTTAAGGATGCATCCTTGTGCTGGTTCATGGGTTTACCTGGGGACAAAATCACTACTTGGGCTCAAATGCAGCAAGCCTTCAATAACAAGTACAAGGACTATAGTAGGTCTAAAGACACCAAAGAGGAAATCTTTAGACTCACTTTGGGACATGTTGAATCATTGGAATATTATGAGGAAATGTTCCAACACTATTACGAAAGTGCCAGATGCACCCTTTATCTTGAATCACCCAAGTTAGTCCTTCTTAGTGGAATCATGGAGGACATTCTGGAAACCCTAAACATGTTGTCTCGAGGGGAAATTTATAAACTACCATATGATGATACCAAGATAGTTTTCAGAAACCATTATAGGGCTGCTAGAAAGAAGGGTAGGGCTTGTCAAGCTTTGGCCAGTTCCTCTTCCTCCAACACATCTATCAAGAGTGAAATTGGAAACATGTTGGAAGACTTTAAAAGTGAAATGTTGAACACCCTTTATTTGCAAATGGACAGCATGCAAATCTAGAGGAAGCAAGACGAAGCAGAGAGAGCCTTAGCTATATTTTTCTCTTGATGCACTAGAAGGCACCCCAGAAATGGATGTAAATTGAATGTTATAGAGGTTTGCTCAGTCTATGAGGAAAGGTATTCCATAGATAAGTGCCCTTATCTGCCTATATTAAAGGTTGCATACCAAGGGGCTGAAGGTGGGGTTGGAGGACTCTGTTATATCAATTAAAGGAGGCCTCAAGGACCTCGACCACACTTGCAAGGCATGCAAGGGGCATCCTACTCCTACTACAATCCCAATTAGAATGCATCCCTTCCCCTTAGTGTTCTCCTTCTCGTTGTTCATGGTCCACACCTTCTCCTTTATCTTATGCACCTCAATACCCTTCCTAACCTGCCAATTGGTCATTTCAACCATATCCTCCCCCACATCCTTAATGGAATACCCCATCGAAAGGTTGGAGGCCTCCAATAAACTAACCTCTAGCCTTACTGCCTCCATCTCAATCTCAACCACATCTCCTTCATCCTTCTCCACATAAGCAACCTCATATTCCTGCTCAACTAAATATGAACCCAAACAATAAACAGACACAATAGGGCTATAGTGGAAAGACATCCTACCTTGCATATGCTATGGAAATTCAAGAAATCAACCTCAAGTCTGGAAGAGTACTTCCATATAACCAACCTCAATATCCTCAGGAGATTGAAGAGGAAAAGGAAGAGAGTATTCCTAAAGCCAACACACCTCCTTTTCTTGAAATATTGGTCCATCCTAGTCAGCACACCCCATAAAAGACTAAACTTCTGGGAGAATTGAAAAACTTGTGTGTAAAAATCCCACTCCTCCAAGCCCTCAAGGATGCCCCCATCTACAACAAGATGATGAAGGGGAAATGCTTCAAACATCCTAGGAGGATAAAGAAAGACACCCCTACCATTAATGTCATTGGACAATTGTTTGACTTAGCGTTGGGGAGAGTGATTTTCCCAAAGTATCTAGACCCTAGAAGTCATGTGCTATATGTGCACATTGATGGTATCATTATCCCCCACACCTTGATTAACCATGGGGCTGCCATAAATGTGATGAATAAGGATATCATGCTCAAATTGAATCTCCAAGGGTCCTTAAGAAAGACCACAATAGTATTGCAGCTTGTAGACAGATCCATAGTAGCTCCAAAGGGAGTTGTTGAGGATGAGACGAAATATTGATTACTAGGAGTCCCCTACTGACTTCTTAGTTATCCAATGCAAGACCAAATTCAATGGTTATCCTCTCATCCCTAGAAGTCCATGGATAGCCACTATTGATGCTTACATAAGTTGTAGAGCTAGGAACATGACCATTAATAATGGGCATTTATCGAAATAGTTGGCCTTGTACCCTCCTGCTCAACCATCCCTAGAGCATGACTTAACCTTATGGTTGGAAGAGGAGGTGGAAGATGAAGTATACCATACCACATTCTACCCAATATGTACCCTATATGATACTATAGGAAAGGAGAAACCAGATGAAGACAAACACATTGATAAAATCCTCCAGAGCCAGCCCCCCAACAACATGCCTCTTAATGAGCTGGTGAAGAAATCTAAAGATAACCCTTAGACTGATTTGTGCCTAGTTGACTCAAGTCCTGCTCATGTCAAAATGGTAGAATTTTGTCCATCCAAAACATGGAAAATCAACCCCTAGAGCTATAAGGAAATGAATGGAGTGCATCCTTTGGTGTATACTCACCACATCTACATTAAGGAAGGATGCAAACCAGTGCGCCAACCTCAAAGGAAAATGAACCCAGCCCTCAAAGACATAGTCAAAGAAGAATTGCAGAAGTCGTTTGATGCAGAGTTCATTTACCCCATCTTAGATAGTGAGTGGGCGTCCCCTCTAGTTTTGGTCCCAAAGAAGAATGGAAAGTGGAGGATCTATATGGATTACAAAGATCTAAAAGCCACTAAGAAAGACCATTTTCCCGTACCTTGATGGTCTTGTGGGGAAGAAGTTCTTCTCTTTCCTGGATGGATTCAATGCTTATAATGAAATCTAGATCAGCCCATAGGACCAATATAAAACAACCTTCACTTGTCCTTGGGGTACATTTTTTTATACGGTCCTTCCTTTTGGATTATGTAATGCCCCAGCCACTTTTCAAAGGGTCATTCTAAGCATCTTTGCTAAGGTAGTCCATGACTCTATAGAAATCTATATGGATGATTTCACTCCCTATGGTTGTGATTTCTTGGAGGACCTCTCTAACTTAGGGAAATTATTAAATAAGTGCATTGAAATGAACCTTTCACTTAGTCCCAAGAAGTGTGAATTCTTGATGAATGCAGGCACTATTTTGGGTCACTCAATATCCCAAGAAGGACTACAAGTGGACCCAAATAAAATTTCTATCATAAAAAGGGTCCCTACTCATCAAAATCAAAGGGATTTCAGGATTTTCTTGGGCTTAGCTGGATACTATAGGATATTTATCATGTAATTCAGTAAAGTATCCTCACCATTATTTGGATTGCTGGCCAAGGACTTTGAATTTTGTTGGTCAGAAAGTTGCTAAGAGGTCCTAGAAATATTGAAGGACAAGTTGACTACTGCACCCATACTCAGAGGCCCAAATTGGGCTCTTCCTTTCCAAATCCATGTTGATGCATCTGACAAAGATATAGGAGCATCTCTAGGCTAGATAGATGACAAGTTGCCCTATGCCATTTACTTTATTAGCAAAAATGTGTCTAAGGCTAAGTTGAACTAAACTATGACTGAAAAGGAACTCCTAGTTGTTGTCCGCTCCCTAAACAAATTTAGACACTACATCAGTAGTTATCAAACCTTTGTGCATACTGACCCTGCTACTACCAAATACTTAATGAACAAACCTAGCATGAATGCTAGAATTATTATATGATTTATTTTATTACAACAATTTGATTTAACTATCATTGATAGGCTGGGTAGAGAAAATGTAGTTGCAGATTTTTTGTTTATACTTGCTTTTCCTATAGGTGAGGAAGGAATGGTTGATGATGAACTACCACATGAGCATTTATTTTATATTTCAGTCCTCTCTCCATGGTTTGTTGACATAGCCAACTACCTAGTTACTACAAAGTTCCCTCCAAATCTGTCATCCAGGGAGAAGAAAAATTGTAAGGAAGAGTGCCCCATTCACTTGGATTGGGAGAAATCTCTTCAAGATGGGCCCAAATCAAATTTTGAGGTGTGTTGAGCTCCCTTTTTGTCCATATTTTTACAATTTTTATCAAATAATTCTATGCTTGTGACTAGTGCTTTTAATCATTATTATCCTTTCTATGCTATTATTATGTTAGCTAGAGGCATTCAGAGGCAAACATTGTTGAATTAAGAATTCTTCTTGTTTGCTTAATTTGAAGAGTGTTTTGTTTAATAATGTCAATAATAATATGATTTCTTGGTGGCAGGTGAATAGGTCATGTACTAGCAGTTTTCGTAGCAGCTGCACAAGAATGCTTCCTGAAACACATTTGAGTACAGATTTGAGTTTGTCATTATTAAATATGAATTTTCTATGATTTACTAATGACATTTTTGCTAAGTCCATTTGTCACAAGGTTCCATTACCGAAATTCTCCACAAGTCAATTAAGCTAGTTCTTGCAAGTAGAGTACGTGAATATTCGATTTGGGGCTTTCATATATCGGCACATTTTCAGGAAAATTTGAGAAAGGTTTTTGTTGAAAATGATGTTTGAAAACATCCAAATGACTTGGAATGAACCCAAGTTGCAGATGTGGGTTTTTGGAAGAAAATCAAGAACTCCCCCCAAATTTGCAACAAATTTCAAACTGCTAAACTCCTCCTCGATTTATGTGTAGGTGAAGGTGAATGCTGGCTTAGTGGGGCCTGACCTAGGTTTAGAGGTGATTTAGCCAAGAAAATCCCAGTACTACTGGCCCTTTCAGCAACAGTCTGTGGAGCACGAACTAAGGTCTCACCCAATGTAGTATGGGAGGGTGCTAGAACCAGGTTTCCACACCCTAGGGATGTCTGATAGGAGGTGATTGTTATGCGGTCCAACCTTCACACTCTACTATGCTATGTGCATCAGCGAGCACCCTATTCCCTGTGATACTGTCTTCGCGCAGTTCTAGCCACAGCAGGACCCGTGTTATTTACCCAAGTCTTCCTTAATTAGGCTCTGTTAGTTGATTACTTAGATTATTTTCATATATAAGCATTCCTATGAGTATTTATCAATTTGCATGCAGTAAGTAAATAAAGTAAAGGTAATGCATAACATCAAAATACAGATTCAAGAATAGATGCACAGAGTCAACTTCTCTTTATTAACTTTCAATCCCAAGTACAGACCCGAATCAACCCTGCACACTCAGCTGCAGGAGTCCGCGCACTCAACTGCGAACTCTACTATGCCTTTGTGCACTCAACTACAAAACCTCTTCCTACTACTATGACCTAGTACACTTCAGATCCAACTCTAACCTCAAACCATGCCTTTGCTATTCTATCTTTCATTGACTGTCTTTACAACTTAGAGCCTCGCTCTATTTATACAATCCCATGGTCCGTGGACCATGGGTAGGTTGACACAACTTTACATTAAATTACAATATTTTAGGGTGGACAACCCTATGACTCATACTAGACTTCATGCTCCATGCCCACAATTTGTGGAGTCTTACAATATAATTGACCAAAACTTGCACCTTGAGCCCCAAAAACATGTTGTGGGGGATCCCATGCCCAACAATGAATAGAGAAATTATGGAACATGGGTTTTTGTCTGAGTATAGAAAATGGACTAAGACTCAAAGATATTTCTAAAATTCATCATGGTTTGGGAGATACGAAGAGGTCTTTGAGGCAGATTTGTATAAAAATCAGGTAAAACTAAAATTTGTAAAATATCCAAACAACCAAATTTGGGTACGCTTCCTAAGGAGATGGAGTTGAATCAAAAAATTGCAAGACATGGGATCTATCAAAAATATGTCCAATTAGGTTCCATATGAACATTTTACCAAAATACATTATGGTTGAGGATATCAAGCCAACTCTTCATCACCAAATTGTGTAAAATCACAACAACCCCAGATTTTTGTGATCTCTTCCAAAATTGCAAATTCGTTTGGGAATTAAATTTAAATGGAGATTGTATATATATCAGAGCAGGAAGGAAGAAAGGGGGATGGAAAAATGCATACTCCCGATTGAGATTTGAACCTATACATCACATTTTTGAGAATCGAATAATTTCTAGAAGCCAATATTCAATTCCAAATTGAAAGCAAATATGCTTGCTCTAATTCGAATTAATTTGTATTAACTAGAAAATCCTAAATTAGTATTCTAGGTAACCATCGATCCATTTAATTAGAACAACATTGCTAATATATAATGCAGATTGTTGTGCATGCATAGAGGGAACGAGATCGCATAGAGGTAGGTTGGGGCTAGGATCGTAGAGGTTAGGAGTAAGATAGCGATTGCAGCAGAACACTCAATTATGGATTGGAGCTAACATTGTAGCATTTATACCATTTGATTTAATTGATTATCTTTGTAATTCAATTTCTACAGCAATATGAATCCGCATTTAAATTATGTTTTTAGCTCTTTTAACTTCTGAGATGTTGTGTTAATGTAGTCTACCTTCAGGAAGATCGAGCTGGGTGATTGGGCCCATCAGTCACCTCATCATTTAATTTACTTAGGATTTATTTAGTCGATTACATTTTGTTTCTTGTTAGAATGATTTATTTTGTTGCAATTTTATGTCTACTTGTGTTTAACTGCATTTTCGTAAATATGTGTTTCATTTCCTGAATGGTGTGGCGTGCTTTAACTTTATTATGCCATTTCCTTTGCATTTAATATCTAAATGAACAGGTTTGTTAATTTAGAATTTATTCATAGAGTAAAGATTGGCAAGTGCTTCTCATTTTTCTCATCATGCCATGTTTAATTTATTTTACAAAAAAACATGTGCTAAGTTGCAGGAATTTAAAATGGGAATAATAATGGTATAAAATCAAAAAGGGTTTCATTTAATTTGATATTCATATTGTTTGTCACTCATAAACAATTTAAATCTTCCCATGAATTTGATCTTGTAAAACAACATTCATTAGCATAGTTTAATACCAAGATATAAGTAAGTGTCTAACAAATACTCTTGAAGATATTGTGGCTTAATAATTTAAAAAGTTTGAATTGAATATTTCCATGCACTTATGATTTCTTTCCAACAACAATAATTGCATCATTTGCAAGAAGAATTTTAAGTACAAATTTTAAAATAGTTTGAAATTGAATTTGTTTCATGCTTTCATATTTGTAGTGTAGACGTAGTCTTTTAAAGAAACTTTGCATTCTCTATTTGTTGTAGTGTGTTTACTTTGGAGTGTATTTTCTTGAATGATCCCCTTTTTGAATTATTTTGATCTTACAAGTCCCTGATGTCATATTCTAGCATATATGGTGCTACGTCTCTAAGTCTTACGACCTCGGATTGACAATTTAAATGTGGGTGTAAATCTGACATTTATATTTTCAAACATTTTGGCGTCATTTCCGGGGAGGTGTTGTAGGATAAGGCCTCACAATTTGTTATACTTTTTCCTTTCTTTCACAACTTAATTTTTATATTAGTGTGATTCCCCTTGCTTGCCGAAGCATACTTAACAGTATTTCTAGAAAGCTCACAAGCCAGGTTTTATTTTTTGCAAATGAGTGATTTTCTTTGCTACAAATGTGATTTTCCTTACTGCAAAGTGTGGTTGTTTTATTTACTGCAATTGAGATTAATTTATTTAAGTTTATTTTTTCCCACTTTTACCATCGCAGGTCAACTAGATGGTGGAGATGACGGTAAGCCGTGAGTGAAGAGCCACACATCCGCTTTTGTTTGTGTCACTCAAAAGTTTGGTTGTCCAAGTAAACAAAGATTTCAAGTTTGGTGCTAATAGGACTTTCCACCTAGTAATAAAATGTCAATAAGTGTGATGTTATTCCAAGAATTATCTCAAATTCTAGCAGAAGCTGGGGTCTCTGCTTCACAGAAATATCACATTTTGGCGTCAATTAGAGAAAGGTATATTACTCTAGAAGAGAAGATTCATGAAGATTCGGAAGATCTTCCTAAGGAGACCGAGAAGTTGTGGATCATGCATGATGAGGAGAATCCATTAGAAGCAGAACATCTATCTAATCCGGCCTACACTTTAGAGGATAGACAAGGAAATTTGGAGGATTTGCACGATGCACTGGAAGTTGCCCATGAACCAAGTAACCAAGAGTATATGGATCCCATAGAATCCTGGTTCCAAATGAATGTTAGTATCCACTCCTCCTTTATCATTCGACAACTTGTAGCACCACATCAATTAGTGCAGCTGGTACCTCATGTTTTAGTGTTTTATCGTATATACTTTTCAAATTTGAACATGAGTATAATTTTCCTTCTGTTGCACATGTGGTTGCATTGGAATTACTCCTATAATTAAAAATAAGTCTTCTGTTTTTTTAAGGTAGAGTAGGGTAGAAGAATAAATAAATAAAGTTGTTACAGTAACGCTATTAGGGTTTTTATTTCAAAGTATAGCCACTAAAACTACTTTTGATCCACATTAGTTGTTGATGCCCTTCTGTGACAAATATTGTTGAGTATGATTCACTCTAATACCTCATGATTTTGCAAAAGTAACCATGATTAATCACTCTAATGGGTTGTCGTCTAAGATATATATTTTCAGTTTCCTTTAGAAGGTACTATTGGAGAGCCCCCTATGGTGGACCACTCTTGTAAAAGATCATAATAAAATGTTCATGGGAACACTAACATTATTAACTCAAAAAAAAATTCAATCATTATTTGGGATATTTTTAATAAGTCTTTAGGGTAGAGGAACTAGCCAGTAATGATTATTCATTAAAAACTTTTCACGCCATCGTGTACTCTTAAGGAGTAGATCTGTCTCCCCACTTATTTAGTAACCTTTAAAGGTTAATCATAATCAAAGTTTATAAATGATTTAGGGAATGATAGGAGGTCTTATGATGATCCAACCTACCATGATCATAAGACCTAACATGCATGACATTATTGTTGTTGGTCACCAAACCAGGGTAATGGATTTTAGCCGAAAAGATAGAAGACAGGAGGTCTCATCACGAGTCGGCTTGTTCATCCATGTTACTTTTTATGGGTGGCACTGCCATCAGCTGGTTACCAAGCCATGACAGTGGCCTTCATCTAAAATTAAACTAATCTAACTCTGAATCTCTATCTAGTAAGTGGGACATGGAAATTTCACTGGGTTAAAAGACATCCCTGTCAAGGTTATGGAATCCTGCAGCCAACAGGGTAATGTTTGTGGTATTAAAGTTGATCATATACTATGATTTGCTTGGTTATCCTTCTCTTTTCCTAAAACTCGTCATTTTAATTCTTGTAGAATGGTTTTAATATTATTTGGATATGATGCTTTGAGTTTTAACTTTCAAAAATCAAGAATCTTTAATGAAGTGTTACCCTTAGTGAAGGTAACTCATTGTACTAGATTAAGAAGAAACTTCATTTTGAATTTGGGTAACAATGAAATTTAAGTGTCCAATAAAGAGGTTGTTGATTGGTCCTGGAAAGTGTCATAATGCTCAATTTTTATTTCCCTTTTTCTGGTATCATAACTCACTTTAATTTTCTTGGTAATTAGAGTGATGAATTACTCAGTGATGACTACTCACAAGGTTGATTGACAACCATGTGTATTGATTGTGGTTGCCTCTAATTACATGCTAGATAGCATAAGGTACAATATTTCCATAGTAGGTGTGGAACCTTGTGGTAGTCTTCTTGAAATTTCACCTTCTTAGAAAAAAATTGATTTTTATCATAAGACTTTGGGCAGGAACAAAACAGGGAGTTCATTTGGAATAAGACAACATGTATGTGCAATACTCTTTTCTCCATAATGTCTACTTTCTGTACTTGATCTTGTTATATTCCTGCAATCGATAATTTCATTAGAGTTGTAACATGGTTTCTAATGGTATTGTAATAGTTATGTTGTAGGGTAATGAATGCTTTAAAATACCAGGCATCTTCAGCCTTGCTGAAATTTTTGCTGACATTTATCAGACACATAGTTTGATATTCAAACATTTCCCCTGCATTCCTTCATATTTTTATAGTCTAAAGGTTTTTCTTGCACGAGGAAGTAAAATAATATCAGCGTGGGGGGACGTTGAGCTGCCTTTTTGCCTAGATTTTTACAATTTCTATCAAATAATTCTATGCTTGTGACTAGTGCTTTTAATCATTATTATCCTTTCTATGCAATTATGTTGTTAACTCGAGGCATTTAAATGCAAATGTTGTTGAATTAATAATTCTTCTTGTTTAGTTAATTTGAAGAGTGTTTTGTTTAATAATGTCAATACTAATATGTTTTCTTGGTGGCAAGTGAATAGGTCATGTACTAGCAGTTTTTGTACCAGCAGTGCAGGAATGCTTCCTGAAACACATTTGAGTATGGTTTTGAGTTTAGAATTATTAAAGATGAATTTTCTATGATTTACTAATGATAGTTTTTCTAAGTCCATTTTTCGCAAGGTTCCATTGCCGAAATTCTCCACAAATCAGTTAAACTAGTTGTTGCAAGTAGAGTACGAGAATATTTAATTTGGGGCTTTCATATATATCATCACATTTTCAGGAAAATTTGAGAAAGGTTTTTGTTGAAAACGATGTTTGAATACATCCAAATGACTTGGAATGAACCCAAGTTGCACATGTGGGTTTTTGGAAGAAAATCTAGAACTTTGCCCAAATTTGCAACAAATTTGCAACTGCCAACTTTCTCCTCGATTTACGTGTGGGTCAAGGTGAATAGATAAATTATGGAACATGGGTTTTGGTCCCAGTATAGAAAATTGACTAAGACTCAAAGAAATTTATAAAATCCATCACAGTTTGGGAGATATGAAGAGGTATTTGAGGCATATTTGTATACAAATAAGGTAAAACTCAGATTTGTAAAATATCCAAATAGCAAACTTTTGGCAGGCTTTCTGAGGAGATGGAGTTGAATCAGACAATTTCAAGACATGGGATTTGTCAAAAATATGGCCAATTAGGCTCCATATAAATAGTTTACCAAAATACATTATGGTTAAGGAGATCAAGCCAACTCTTCATCACCAATTTGTGTAAAATCACAGCAAACCCAGATTTTTGTGATTTCTTCCAAAATTGAAAATTCGATTGGGAATTCAATTTAAATGGAGTTTGTATATATATCAAAGCAAGAAGGAAGAGAAGGGGACCGAAAATTGTGGACTCCAGATAGAGATTTGAACCTATACATCGCATTTTTTAGAATTGAATCATCTCTAGAAGCCAGTATTCAATTCAAAATTGAAAGCAAATCTACTTGCTCTAATTTTAATTAATTTGTATTAACTAGAAAATCCTAAACTAGTATTCTATGTAACCATAGATCCATTTAATTAGAGCAGAAATGCTACTGTATAATGGAGATTGTTGTGCACGCATAGAGGGAACAAGATCGCATAGAAGTAGGCTAAGGTTGGGATCACAGAGGTTAGGAGTAAGCTAGCAATTGTAGTAGAACACTCAATTATGGATAGGAGCCAACATTGTATCATTTGTACCATTTGATTTAATTTATTATCTTTCTTATTCAATTTCTACAATAATATGAATCCGCATTTAAATTATGTTTTTAGCTCTTTTAACTTCTGAGATGTTGTGTTAATGTAGTCTCTTTTTAGGAAGATCGAGCTGGGTGATATGGCCCATAAGTCAGCTCATTATATAGATTACTTAGGATTTATTTAATCTATTTCATTTCATTTCCTGTTAGAATGATTTATTTTGCTGCAATTTTATGTCTACTTGTGTTTAACTGCGTTTTCTAAAAGGTGCATTTCATTTCCTGAATGGTGTGGCATGATTTAAATTTATTATGCCATTTCCTTTACATTTAATATCTAAATGCATGGGTTTGTTAATTTAGAATTTATTCATAGAGTAAATATTGGCAAATGCTTCTCATTTTTCTAATCATGCCCTGTTCAATTTATTTTACAACAAAACATGTGTTAAGTTGCAGGAATTTAAAACGAGAATAATAATGATATAAATCAACAAGGGTTTCATTTAATTTGATATTCATATTGTTTAGCACTCATAAAAAATTTAAATCTTCACATGAAATGGATCTTGGAAAACAACATTCATTAGCATAGTTTAATACCAGAATATAAGTAAGTGTATAACAAATACTCTTCAAGATATCATGCCTCAATAATTTAAAAAGTTTGAATTGAATATTTCCATACACTTGTGATTTATTTCCAGCAATATACTTGCATCATTCGGAAGAATCATTTTAAGTACATACTTTAAAATATTTTGAAATTGAATTTGTTTCATGCTTTCATATTTGCAGCGTAGCTGTAGTCTTTTAAAGAAACTTTGCATTCTTTATTTGTTGCAATGTGTTTACTTTGGAATGTATGTTCTTGAATGATCCCCTTTACAAATTGTTTTGATATTACAAGTCCCTGAGGTTGTATTATAGAATATATGGTGCTATGTCTCTAAGTCTTACAACCCCAGATTGAAAATTTAAATGTGGGTGTAAATCTAGCATTTATACCTTCCAACAAGGTGTGTTAGGGAGGAGGAAGTCTTCGACATCCTTCTAGCCTGTCATGATGCATGGGGGATTCACCCAGTGAACTTCTGATATATCATGTGCATTTGTGGTGTATTAAACAATACCCTTAATTTGACTACATATTGGAAAATCCCTCTAAAAATCACATTATTTAACCCCATTCCAATATGAACCCAATACAACTTCCCAATTTAAAAAAACCATACTTTCACTAGATATTGTAGGTATGCCTTTTTTCATTAACATTTTTTATACCCTTTTATAATTTGTCATTAACTTTAAGCTCCATTTTTTATATTTGCCAATATAAAAACCCTTTACCCCCTATATATCCCCAATATATTATGTCATTTTTTCCTCAATATATATCCTCCAATATGAACCCACGTGGTATGATATCACTACCCCATTGAAGCCGTTATGTGATGGATCTTATGGAGGTCACTTTGTAGCTGAGAGGACAACTTTCAAGGTACTACAAGCTAGCTATTACTGGCCCACTCTCCACCAATATGTAAGAAAATACACCAATCAATGTGATCAATGCTAGAGAATGGGGAAACCTACTCCCAAGGATGTAACTCCCTTGCAACCTTAGGTGACTCTAGTGCCATTTGACAAGTGGGGCACGGATTTCATTGGGCCCATTAATCCACCATTAGGGAAGAAAAAATACATAATTGCATGCACTGATTATTTGAAAAAGTGGGCTAAGACCAAGGTTGTCAAAGTAAAACATATTTGAACTAGAATATGTTGGGGCAGCATAGGATAAAACACAAGAAGTCAACTTCCTATCATCCTCAAGCCAATGGATAGGTGAAGGTCACTAGCAGAGCATTGGAAGGCATCCTCACCAAGGTTGTGAGAAGCATCATAAAATATTGGGTTGATCCACTAGTGGAGGCCACTTGGGCCTACAATACAACCTGGAAGACAACCACTGGTTTCACCCCTTATGACATGGTCTATGGAAAGAAGGCTCTTCTTTCCATCAAGTTTGACCACAACACCTTGAGAATGGAAGCACAATTAGATTTGGATGTTACAAAGGCACAACAGGAGAGGATTCTCCATCTGAATGGTCTGGATGAATTCAGGATGTAGGTGCTCATACACACTGAAGTTATCCAAGTACAGAGGAAGGTTTGCCATGACAAGAACATCAAGGAAAAGGTTTTTCAAGAAGAGGATTGGGCTCTGCTATATGACTCCAGGTTCAAGGAATTCAAAGGAAAATTGATGAACAAGTGGTTAGGCCCATGCCTGATAGAGAAGTGCCATGACAATGCGGATGTTTAAATCAGGACCAATGATGAGGAAGATATTCCCTTGCTTGTCAATGGATACAAATGAAAGCTTATAAAAGATCTCTGTCAAGGGAGGAGTTCATTAACACCATTACTAAGGAGGTAAATGTGATTGGAAGTATCTTAGCTTCCAAGTCACACAATTCTTGAAGACAACTTTTTTGTGTGAAAAAATAAAAGGAAAAAAAGGGAAAAAGGGAGAAACAACAAGAGGCCTAGGTGAAAACCTCTATGAGCCATATGAGGTCAACTCTTGGGTTGAAAACCTCCTTGAGGTAGCCCACGAGTGAAAACAAATAAAATAAAAAGATCCCTAGGTAAAAACATCCTTTGAGGTTCCTAGAGTAGGCAAGAAGTTTAAAAACCTCTTTTGAGGCAGCCTATGTGTCTTTCAAAAAAATAAAAAAGAAAAAAGAAAATAAAAAAATACCATGGCAGGGACCTCCAACCTATCCATTAATAAATTCTGTGATTTTGCAGATTTTGAAGGCAGTAAAAGATGCAGAGCTCCAAGGAAAACATTCCAAGTTTCACCTCCTTTCTCTCTCCATCAACTCCATCTCATCCATGCCTACCATGCTCCTACCACTCATATCCATTCTCAGGCATCGAAAATCATTTTTTTTGCATTTTCTGGCTTGCTACAGGATGTCATGTACCTGCTACAGGAAGATCCTGTAGCACTATAGGAAGATCCTGTAGCACTACAGGATGTCCTGAAATGCTATAGGAAAGGGTTCCTGATATGAAAATCACTAGGTAGGCCTATTATAGGTTGATTTGGGACCCTATACCTCAAATAACAACTCACCCATCATCCATACATCCTTGGTCCAAGTCACCATACCCATATCTAGCTTTGTCTCACTTAAAAAAAACACAGGAAAATGTCCAAAACATAAAAGAAAAAAAAGACTAGAGGACATTTCCACCCCTGCCCCAACCACTCACTACTCCATCAAAGCCCTTCCATTATTCTCCAACCCATACACCACTACCCAACCTCCCTCTAAGAAAAAAATCATTGGAAAAAGGAAGAAAAGGAAGCTATAGGATTTCCTATAACGGTTATAGGATCTCCTGTCGCAGCCTATTCCATCACTACAACCATCCTGAGCTTTAATTTTTCTTCCCAACTAGAGTAAAAGGAAGCACCATCATCCCTGAATACTTTTTTCCTCCTATCCAAAGCTCCACAACAGCAACAACAACAAATATTTATCGAGCACCTGCACACATAGACCAACAAGTAGTAAACTATAACAGCAGGAAGAATACACAGGAAGAGAGAAAAGGAAAACTTCCCTCAGTAGAAGCACATAAGGTCAATCCTCCAACATGCATCGATCAGCAAATGTAGGCACATGTATGGAAACTTACCCAGCTCTTCGTCGAGTATGATATGATGGAAAATGTACAAATGTCGAAAAATATATTTTTATACGCTAGAGGTTGCCAATTAAACTATCCACCCTTGTATCATGATCGAAAGTGAAATTACAGTTAGCATGCCACATCAAAGTGTTAAATCAATGGGAATTAGTTAAAAAGGTTGTCGATTCAGTTATGCGGGAATGGGTGATAATTATGAGGAGCAAATGCATGATCACCAATGGTCTGAATTATGAAATCACATACCACTGCCAGCCAGCACAACACTCCAATCGTTGACCATAAGTGGCAGAAAAACCAAAAATTTCATGCACTTGTTGTTCATTTCGAAATTAAAGAGATAAGGACTAGCTTGGGAAGCCATCAGAAAGTCGAAGCCTTCTCTAACCATCCTACAGGAATCAGAGCTATAGGAAGCTACAAGAAACTCAAAAACTTACAAGAAGCTATAGGAAGCATTGGAATCCACCGAAAGTCTGGAAGGGAGTGCCTAGGGCCATATTTTTCATCAATGATCATAATCCCATGCATCCTAATAAGAATTAAGTGGACCATCTCTCCTCTGTTCATGCTTTCATAACTGAAAAAACTCAGCAATATTCTAGTAATTATAGTGAGCTTGAGAATTAAACAGAGTTTGGGGGCAATATATGGAAATTGTGTGGATATACAAAATGGTATAAATTACAATCAACCACTCAAATTATTATGCTTACAGCCACCCTAAAACCCATACTGAAGCTCACCTACAAAACCTCTTGCAGTTAGCTATAACCAGATAAGAGAAATGGGAGGGGGATTCAATACAAGGGAACCCACAGATACATCAAGGATTCACCTTCATCTGCTTGTGGTAGATATGTTTATGAGGCATCACTGTTTAGGCTTCCTTTAGTTTCTCAAGGGATATGATGATGATATAGCCTATGAGTTTTCCATGACACTAAACCCTCAAGCAAGAAAAAGTGCTACCACTATGGTAAGAGGGGGTTCCATTACAATCAACCCTGATGTGATTAGCAGAGTAACCACACTTTATCTAGGGATAGAATGGAGAAGAGAGGGCAAGGCTAGCAACATTTTTTCTAAGAAAAACATATTCCTAAATGATGAACATCCAATTGAAGACAAAAATGGACTCAAAAGGGAGATTATTCCCTATCCCCAGGATGAGGTGAGCTACCACATCCTTAAGTATATTTCTTGTGAAAGGAGACTATGTGTAGTCTATGTCTACCAATTCAGACTCCTCCATGAGTTGAGATTCAGAGACAGAGTACCCATAAACTAGAGGCTCAGTGTGCCTTATTTCCTTTTAAAATCCATTATAGACATGAGTGAGAAGGTAAAAGAAGGGAATCACTAGTAGTTAACACACCATGGTGTCATTAAGCTAATAGTGGAAGATGTCTTAAGCCAATTGAGAATTCATGTTCTCTGGTCCAAATTTAGGGACATGGACAGAGAAGCCTACCTCTAGTGCTAACGAGGAAGAAGAGGATGAAGATGAAGATGAAGCAGAAGAAAAAGAGGATGAAGGTACATAAAAAATAGAGGAAGAAAAAAGGAAGAAGAGGAAGAAGAGGAAGCAAAAAATGAAGAAGAAGAAGAAGAAGAGGAAGAAGAAAAGGAAGAAGAGGAGGAGAAGAAGGGATAGAATAGCCCTGAGAAAAATACTACATTAGGGGAGATATCTCCAATATTATCTCTTGAACCCACTGAAAAGGAGGTAGTTGTTTCCTTGGATGCCTTGAGCACACCCCTCAAGTCCAAGAGGAAAAGGTAGAGGTAGACTCCCCTCTATTTTAGAATAATAAGAAGTACGAGTATAAAGTAGGGGAAGCCAAAAGTATCTACAAAAACTCCCATCATAATTGAAGAATCTTAAAACAAGAAAGAGGAGATAGGTTCCTTGGTAATGAAGGTTGAAGAAGGCACATCACTACAAGCAATCCCAAAGGAAATCATCACCTATATCAGGAAGCCCGTCACCAGGTCAACATCATCTAAGAAAACCAAGACACCTTTGACCCTCCAACAGAAAGGAAAGGGCCTACTACAGGATCCCCAAATAGTGCTACAGGAAACTTTATCACTACTACAGGAAAGACAGAAAGAGCTACAAGAAGGACGACAAAGGCATAAAGAAGGCGAGGAAGCAACCTAATAGGTACATGAGGGGGTATCTTCTCCAAAGACATTTGAGGGATATTTTCCAGAGTTGCAGGAGCCTAGCACACAACCAAATCTGAGCTTATACTACAAGTTCATTGAAGGAGGCAGAGTAATACCACAAAAATTTGCAATCCCTCTCTTCTTTGAGCTTGAGAAAGAAATAGGAAGGACAAATCATTAGATGCATATTTCTAAGTCAAAGAAAGTAGAAGATGTGGGCCATATGGAAGAAAAACTCTTAGAGATGGGTAGGGAGTTGAGTGAATTGAGAGAAAGAGAACACACCATAAGAACACAATTGTAGACAGAAAACACATGGCTAAGGAGGAAGTTGCAAGAAAAGGAGAGCCAGTTGGCCACCATGGCAAGCCTCTCCATGGAGGCACTTCAATGCAGGCTGCCATACAAATCATATGCACCATACCTCAAAGATCAATGGATGTAGTTTCAAATGAGGACATTGGCAAAACAAGGGACAATTCCATTCCAAGATTATAGGCAATTCATCGAGCTATGTGACAAGAGAACCCTTAAAGACAAGGGAAAATTATCTGAATTATACATGCACAGCCTTTTGTTCATAGACTTGAATGTGTGGGACTCCAATACAAAGTTGGGAGACTTGTAAATAATGTCCCTTTCATCATGAATGAGTCATGAGGAGGCTGGGGCTGAGGAAGTGAAGAGAATAGTGGAAAAAGAGGAAAGAGGGCCCCTTTACATCAGATCAGAACAACTAAATTCCATGGATGTTATTAGTAACCACAACATCATTTCCAGTGATGCTCAACTTGCACCAAGATACCTAGCTACCCAATAACAAGCCATCTTCCATTTTGAGAACACTTTAAGGTTGTTGGGGATTGAGAGCCAACAAGCATGCCAAAGGAGATGGAATAGCCTACCACACAGTCTCTGGATCAGGGAGTACCACTCTCATGAGAGATTGAGAAATGCATTAGAAAGGATACCCTTGTATAAAAAGGCCATGCAAATACTGAAAATCAATTGGATTGGACTAAAGCTCAGCCCACCTTTGTTGTTAGGTTTGTTGGAAAGGAGGAAGGAATAAGAGGAAAGAAAGCAGTGGGAAGAGATAGAGAGAAATGTAGGGTTCTATCCTCAAGAAGAGACACCATCCACAGAAGCCTGGGGTGTCAAAGAGGCCACCAGGGCTATGAAAGATATGGATATAGATGACTAGGTTGCTCAAAGGATGAGAAATAATTTTATTAGGGGGGTGATGATGAGGCTCATCAATAGGTAAATTATATGGGTCACAATTCAAATCTCCAACTTATTAAATTTATTTTTCTCACATTTGTTTACATATTCTATTATATTTTGCTTAGTGAGAAGAGTAAAGGTGATTTACTATGTCATGTGGCCTAATGTATGTTAAATGCATGAATTGGAGCAGTTTTGGGTTGACATAAGTGTAGGAATTCGGAATAAGCAAGCAAGAGAGATTTTAGGAGTTGGTCTCCCTCCTTAACTCCTCAAATCATTCGAAGATTCCTCCACTATATCTCATTAACTCAGTGTCACTGGCATCCAAGCAAACCAAGTTCATTGGCAATGAAGCCAGTGATAGTCAAGGAAACATTTTTCTCAAGTTAGGCATCCAATTATCCCTATTTTCTAGGGAGTTTTTGGTAGCTCAAGTTTTTTATAAATAATATAACCAAGGGACTCATTAAGCTTCGAATTTTTGTTGTATCCAAGAGGCCCTTTTGAGCTAAAACATTTTGACTTTTATTGTTATGCTATACTTGAAATTTTTATGATAAGGAGAAATTTTGTTTTGATCCAGCATTGAGTTGACTCAGAGGGTTGAATCTCTTCGGGTAGGGCCCAACCTTAGTAGCATAATTTCCTTTTTTTGTAACTGTATTCTTAGCTTAGAATTATAGTTAGCTATTGAAGTTTATTTATGTTGTTTCTGGTTAGCTCAACAAGTACTTAAATTGTTGTTCAACCTTGTTTCCATTGGTTTGAAGATGTAAATTAGTGTTTCCATTTAGTGGAGAAATTATACCAGAAAATATGGGGATAGTGGCCCCTACATCATCTCCCTCATGGGATCATGACTAGACGATTCCACTCTCACAGCCCAAAAAATAGAGTTGTCTTTTGATCATTGCATATATTAGGTTCCATTCTTACCTAGATCATTGTTTATGATTTCATAGAAGAACCTACAGTTGTTATCTTGTTTTCTTAAGTTTTTTGTAGCTTAAAAAGGAGTCCAGATCATAGATCTAGTTCTTAATAATATATAAATTAGCTTCCTCAAATTAATTCATCTTTACCATGTGGACATGTAGTGATGCATAAATGAAAAGAGAAATAGATTTTGTTGAAAGGATTGTTGATCTACAAGAAGGGATTCATCCAACCAGCTTCACCTAAGTCTTCTCCACCTTCTGCCGACATATACCAACCCATAGTCCAAACCTCTATTTTCTAGCCACCGTGAACAACCACCTTAGGAAAATCCAACCTCCTTAGAGTGATGGGCTTAGCCTTGGGAAATGTGAACCTTCCTTGAACCTTCTACAACTGGCACACACCTCTCCAACACCTCCTCTCACTATTCTTGCCCTCCAAAACCTTTCATCTAACTTCCTATAGCAGTTCAAGACATCATGCAGCAGAGTAGGATATCTTGTAGCATTTTCTTGTAGCAGCTACAAGATCTCCTGTCGCAGCTAGTTTTCACAATGTTTTGACTAGAATTGAGAGGATAGCCTAGTATAGGAGTAGGTTAACCCCTCAGCTTGGATTACATGCTCATGAGTTCCATCTAGACTATCCTTCACATTCCTTTCCTTCCTGCAGGAATAGATAACATTGGAATTTATATTTTTTAAGTTAGCACTTAAAGGCTCTTCTTATTTGTAGATGTAAATGAGTTAGTTAATACATGCATGTGTGAATTACGAGAGGATAGAGTAACTTTCCATTTCTAAGTAGTCCTAATAGTTAGATGATCAATTGCAATCTTATCATAATTTCCTTTCTACAAAGTGATTTGTGTCATTCCATAGCTAGATGATTTATGGCATTGCATAACATTTACCATTTGGCAGCTTTCATTTCCTAAATAGACAAGAATTTAGTTTCATGCATTAGAACTAGATTTACATTCGCTCTTATTAGTCATAATCCTTTTAGTCAATAGGGTATTAGTCTAGAACCCTAATGGTCAAGCACCCCAGTTGAGAAAAGGCATGAGTAGAATGATGCATTTGTTGTGTATATAGCATTGTCACCTCCAAGTTTGTATAAAACCCCCGGTTGATAAAGTAAAGTTGGTAGACCTAGGAGTTGCAAGATCCTTGCTGTAATACTAAAGCTCATTAATTACAAGAAAAATAAACCTATTTATCCTTGTTTGATCTATAATGAAGATCATTATACGAAGGAATGCCCATATTGGGCAGAGGTTAACAAATTCATAAAAGGTTCTCCAACACCTACTATTTTGAAGGATCCTTTTCCTACTCAAGATAGTAAAATGGTTTCACATAATCTATCTTCTTCTTCCACATCAGTAGATATCATGATGATGTCTTCGCAAGTTATGGTAGAAAAAAGATCAAAAGATTATGGATATAAGGGTCCTACAATAAATGGAAATGATGCTAGTCCATCTAGTCAACCTTCCACTTCAATTAATTCTCCTTTTGAACCATTAGAGATTGAGAAACCAAACTCTGACATCATTATTCGAACACCTCCTAAAGCTGGCATTTGGAAATCAACTTTCAACCCACATGCTAGAGCTACTCAGAACTACAACATTGTTGAATATGTGGCTATGTATCTCTCAGCAATGTAACCTCTTGAAGTGCTGCAAACATGTCCAACACAAAGAAAGTTACTTTTGTCAGATATTGGATCAATTTATCCTCAAGATTCTAATCTTATCATTTTTTATCTTGAAAGTTATATATCTAGACTCCCACATCAACTGGCATTCCAAATACCATTTTTTGTTAAAACCAAATGAGTTTTTTGTACAGTGATTGATGAAGGAGCCTTTGTGTGTATCATGTCTATTTCTTGTTAGAAATGTTTGGGTTCTCGAACTATCAATCAATATCCTACCACTCTGAAAGCCTTTGATGGAAGAGGTTTTCATCCTTATGGTATCGTAAATGATCTACCCATATAGTAAGAAGGTAAGATAGTCAAAATCAAAGTTAAAGTCGTTGATGCCCAACTTGATTAAAACCTTTTACTAGGTCAAATTTGGACCTATGTTATGTTTACAATGGTCTTATCTCTTTTCCGCATGATACTATTTCCTCATCAAGGGAGTATAGTAAAAGTAGACCAATTATCTTATTATACTTCTAGCCCTAACTCTACATGTAGTTTACCTTTTGTGGGGAAATCAATTACTCCCTATGAGGATATTGTTTTTGTTTTTATTAAGGATTCATCATTGATGGGAACTTTTTCACTCCCTCCACTGAAGTTTCCTTCTAACGTTGCCTAGGTTAACATCATATCATCAAGCACTATGGAATGTTCTAATCCTTGGATTGTGCCTTTAGAATTTGAATTGGCCTCATATATCAATGAGATGCCTTTAATCCCATTCAAATTAGCTTATCAGGAAATTCAAACATTTTTTGATCCACCACCTTCTGGAATTAGTCGAGTGAATGCGATCACTAATGAGTATTCTTAATTACCTTGGTTAGAACCAATTTCATTCTGTGATCCTTTCGATAATATGTTTCCAACCAATGAAATTATTATGGAGATTATGACTTTGGATGAAATACCATGGGAAACCTATCATCATTGTTCATCTTTTCTTCCTAACCTTGATAAAATTGAGCATGATTTTTCTACTAGATTTTCACCTCAGATCATAGATAATCCTGAATGTCCAATGTCAATTTTTCAATCTGAATCTAAAATAACTTAGGAAATATATCTACAATGATTCCAATTAATATCTTAGTCAAATATGGAATTATCAAGAATATTCACATAGGTGGTTTGTGCTCACTTGAAGAAGTTCAAATGTTTAAAGCCCTATTTCAAGAATTTTGTGACATTTTTTCCTAATCTTATGAGGAAATTCCAGGGATTGACATGAGTATTATTGTTCATGAAATTAAGACTTACTTGGATGCTAAACCTATTAGGCAATGATTATGTCCAATGCATCCAAGAAATGATCTTACTATCAAAGCTAGGGTTGAAAAACTACTTAAAGCATGTTTTATCTATCCTATTTCGTTGATTGATTGGGTTTCTAATATTGTTCCTTTTAAAAAAAGGAAAGGGACAATCAGAGTATGCATATATTATAGGGATATTAATAAGGCTTGTCCCAAAAAAAACTATCCTACCCCCTATATCGACGAAATTATTTAAGATTGAGCCGGTAAAAAAATATTTTCTTTCATGGATGGATATTCTAGATACAACCAAATCAACATACTCCCTACTAATTAGCATAAAACCATGTTCATTTTTCCGTGGGGCACTTTTGATTATCAAAAACTCCCATTTGGATCAAATAATTCTAGTACGACCTTTCAACAGGCCATGTCTTACACTTTTCACGATATCAAGCATATTGTACAATGCTATTAGGGATTTTTTACCATCTCATTCACTTAAACGAGAAGATCATCCAATGCCTTTGAGAGATATATTTATTAGGTGTAGACACTAAAATATATGCTTGAACCCTCACAAATGTGTTTTTTGTGTGAAATCTAGTTGATTACTAGGATTTTTCATATGAAAGGAAGCCATTTGTGTCAATCCACTTAAGGTAGAGGCTATTATGAATTTTCCTCCTCCTTCCAACTCCTACCAACTCCAAAGTTTGCAAGTGAAAGAAATTTTTTTAAGCTGATTCATCCTTAGATATGTTGAGCTAACTAAAGGTTTTACTCGACTGTTGAAAAAGGGAATCTCATTTACATGGGATAAAATTGCTCAAAAAGATTTTGATGCACTCAAACACGCTTTCAATCATACACGGTTGTTGCATCCACATTCTTATCATTGAGATTACTTTTATTATTTAGCTGGATCTAATGTCACCATTCGCATGGTTTTAGTCCAGGAAGATGATTTGAATGATGAGCATGTGATATATTATTTGAGTATAAATCTTACAAAAAATGAGATAAAATACACACATGTGGATAAATTATCCTTGGCAACCATTCAATCTATCCAAAGATTTCATCACTACATTCTCTTACATAAAACAATAGTGATTTTACACTGCAGCCCTATGGTTTAAATTTTTACGAGACACTTGCTAGGGGGGAAATATTATAAATGGATAGTTATCCTACAAGGATTTGACTTAGAATTCACAAAAACTAAGTCCAATAAATCATTGGTGTTTGCTGAATTGTTATGTGACCTTCCCCGTACTAAGATAGAAACCATGGCAGAGGATTCTCTTCTAGATGAATCCCTCTTTCTTATCAGTATTTTAGACCCTTTGTATGGAGATATTATCGTGTATCTTCAAACCCAGACTTTTCGACCATAATTAACTCAAATCGATCGTTATCGTATCATATACCAATCCGAATAATAAACTATTTTTGGCGATACACTTTATCATCGTGGTGCTGATTGAATATTTAGATGATGTTTGAATCATGAAGAAGCCGAAAAGGAATTGAATGATTGTTGTAGAGTTGCATAACAGTTATGTTTTAACACCCTTTTCCCACCATTTTCCTCTTTTTCATCGTCATTATCACTTCAATAAAGGTAGCAAATCATAGATTTTAATAAGGTAAAAAATCTTACATGCCTTATTTTTCATATTTGTTAATGTTCCTTATTGTTATGTTAAATATTGCATTCACTATGAAATTAACATGATTCTGCATCTATTTTACAAATTTGTAGCTACCTCCATGGTTCACAGGGTTCTAGTACGCAAATGAAGCAACTCAGCACATGAGTAGTTAAGGATTGATCCCATCATGGATCTCCTCCTATTCACTCAATCCAATTCACCGAAGGAATCACAAAGTGGCACAGTCAAAGACATAGGTCAAACACGTAGCAGCAAATGTCTTAGTACATCATGTTTCTTCGATTTGCTTTCCAAATAGCAAATCAACGAAATTACGCTTTTCTGTTTAGTTTCAAATTTGAATAAGGATTGAACAATAAACCTATAGGCATATAAGTCTAAAACTATTGAGCATGCATTTTATATAAATATTTATCCTCTGTGAATGATAGCAGGGAGGAAGTAATAGTTAATTGTTGAAGAATTGTGAAACAGAGCTTTGTTCTTGTATTAATTTGAAGTTACCTTTCTGTGATTCGATGCGTATGTGAGTGTGAATTATACCTACTAGATGCAGAGGGCCCCTACAGACAGTCAAGGTTTTTGTTAACACCTAATCCTCACGATTGGGTGAATTTATGTAAATAGTTAAATTAGGAATGTGAACAGTCACTAGAAGATGAACTGAGCAGTCACACCCTTTTGTATATAAAAATAGCCTACCTAATGAAATGAATTGAATCAGTTTTATTGCCTATTGGAGATTTACTGCCTGGCCTGACATGGTATTAGAGCCAGCTCTCAAAATAAGTTGTAACTCCCTTCATTTTTGCTACTGTAGGCTGCATGCTGGTCTGAGCGTTGTCCTCTGTCATTCTCAACTAATCCACTGAGTGTTGTCCCTTTAAATGAATTGGTATGCGTTTAACTATATTATTGAATGTTGTTTGAACGCTGGTATCTGACATGGTATTGAATGTTGTTTGAATGCTAATATCTGACCTGGTATCAGTTTCATATTTTCGAATGCTGTTATACGAATATAGTTTCTTTTTCAATGAAAACACTACGTATTTGAGACAGCATGATAATACTTGAGATGTGTGACCTTTTCTGTGTGGAGATGTGCTGATCTTTTCTGCGTGGAAGTTCTTGTGGCATTTCAAATGTATTTGTTCTAATAGTTTTACACGAGCAGTTCTTGTGGTTCTGGTTGAAAATTATTATTGAATCTGAACCTGTTCCTCTACTTAGTGATAGTGTAGTACTGTCTTTCTTCCATTGCAATTTCCAGGAAATTTTTCTCGAATTGCATGACAACTTGTATTTGGATATCTAGTGCATTGGCCATACAAGCTTTTCGTTGGTTTGGATTCGTATTAGATGAGTGGGAAGGATCTGAGAATAACTTTCTACCATGCATGGATTGAAAATTTATATTATTCGGTATGGTATTGATGATTTGGGACAGCGCGTACTGGTATGACGAGTGATTTCGTGGGCAACAAAATAGAGTGGAATGACCGATAGTGAAACAAAAAAAAAAATGAACATTATTGGAATGGTGTGTTAAACGATGTATTCGATATGCTGGATTCAAAATCAGTGTGTGCAGCGGAATGGTGTATATCCCCAGGTCTCAGCGGAGTGGTTCTAATACATCCTGCTAAAATAAATTCGAATATTGTTGTTTCAAAACAAAAAGTTCGAATGCTGCTATGATATTTTATGAACAATATGTATGGTAACGAATTCATTTGCTATGCAACATTACCTGACATCTGGTGATTTTGTTTGATACCAGCATAGTTTTAAATCTTTGTTTACATTGGTCCGATATTTTTTACATGAAAACATTGGTGCGGTGAATTTCATGTGTAAGAATAATAATATATTATGGAGTGATGATATATTATTTTGAAAAAAAAAAAAGTGAACGTGACATGAAATTTTATTAAGTTTTTTATGGCGATATGTTATATGGTTGAGAAGTGGAAGGTATAACATATATATTGTTTTCTATCAGTAGAAGTAATTTTTTCCTTACAGAATGTATTCAATCATCTCCATAGTAGGAATAGTTCTCACTAGCAAGGAGAACTATCCTGAATGGTCTCGGATGATAAAACACACCCTCATCTTCAATGAGTTGTGGAAAGGAATGTGTGTCGGAGAAGGAGACAATGACCCAGTACAGCCTACCTCAGACAAAGAGCTCGTCATTTGGGAAAACAAGAACAGCAAAGCTTATGCATTAATCGTAACATCTATAAATGAAGAAGTGAGTCGCCATATTTCATCATATTCAACTGCCTTTGAAGCCCTACAAAAGCTGAAAGAGCTCTATGACTCACATTCTGCACTTGAAGTTTTCCAACTCATGATTAAACTCTTCACTCTTGAACTGCAAAATAATGATCCTCTTGCTCTTACATCTTAAGTAAAGTCTATAATGCATGATGTCAAATCCACTAAGGTTGAGTTGGATATCCCTCTTATTTCTTTTCTCAAGGCACTTTATCCTACTTACTCCAATTATCTTGAGTCTTTGCAAGCAAATGGAAATCTCAAAGATATAGACTTTGACTCTCTTGAGAAAAAGTTTGCTGAAAGAGAGAAAGCTTTTGGAAAGAAGACAACCCATGAGTCTTCTGAAGAGACTGTGTGCCTTGCTCATAAAGAAAAGCATCCTGTTCAAGATTCTACAAGGAGGAAGAGGTGGACGAAGAGGAAGAGGAAGATATTTCAGAGGCGGGGGGGCAGACATCCTCAAGGAGAAAAGGCAGATTTACATTGTATTCGCTGCAAAAGAAATGGATCATATGATGCCTCTACATGCAAGCTACCATGGGACAAAATTGAGCAGAGAAGAAACCAACAGAAAGGTAAAACTGATGATACAGACAAAGGTAAAGCACCTGAATTTGCTCACTATATTGAGGCACAATGTAACATTGGAGTAAATGAAGATTTGTTTAACACTTCACTTGCTTCCTGGAAAAATGACTGGCTGCTTGATTCAGGAGCAACCTGTCACATGACTCATAGAAAAGACTTTTTTGAAGATTTCACTGACAATGTTGATGGAGTATTTTACTTTGCAGATCAGTCAAAAATCAAGCCATCAGGGCTTGGCACAATCAGGCTTAAACTGCTTGGTCTCCCAGACTTTCTTCTGGATCATGTTCTATATCTCCCACAGCTCAAGAGAAACTTGTTGTCCTTGGTCCACATCCGCCAGCAAGGTCACTCCATTCACATGTTTGATGGAAAGCTTGAGGTAAGAAAAGCATCTAACCACTCACTTGTCATGAGGGGAATAGAAGAAGAAAGACTTCTCAAACTGCAAGGAACATCTGCTCATAAACAACATTTCTCATATATTTCCTGTCATGAAGAAGGTACACTTCCATCAATTTTATTATGGCATGCTAGATTTGGACATTTAAACTATGACAGTCTCCATTTATTGAAGAAAAATCGTGTTGCTGGTTTGCCTACAATTCCTAGAAAACTTAAGCAATGTGATGCTTGCATTCTAGGAAAGCATAGAAAACAGTCATTTCATGACTCACATTCAAGAGCACATAGGAAACTTGAACTCATTCATTCAGATTTATGTGCTCCAATGCATGTTCCTTCTGCAAATGGAAATAAATATATCATGACATTTATTGATGACTACACCAGAATGTGTTGGGTTTATTTATTGAAGAACAAATCTGATGCTTTCCAAACATTCAAGAATTTTCATAAATGGATTAAAAATGATGCACAATCTCATATTAGGTCTATTCGCACTGATAATGGAAAAGAATATACATCAAATGATTTTGAAAACTATCTTCGCCAACATGGGATCAAACATCAAACAACTGTGCCTTATAATCCCCAACAGAATGGTGTAGCTGAAAATGAATAGAACAATCTTGAATATGGTATGATCCATGCTTTTCTTCAAAAATGTAAAGATAATGTTTTGGGTTGATGTTGTTCTATGTGCTACATATATAAACAATAGATGTCCATCTAATGCTATAAGAAACAAGACTCATTATGAATTGTGGTATGGACATGTTCCTTCGGTAAAACATCTCAGGGTCTTTGATTCCACCTGTTATGCTTTGATACCAAAGGTACATAGAAACAAACTTGGTGCTAGAAGTCATAATTGTATCTTCCTGGGGTATTCAAACACCTCCAAAGCATACCGTCTCTATGATGAAGTAAATAAAAAGTTTGTTGTATCTAGAGATGTAATTTTTCTTGAATCATCCAAAACTGACAATGTTGTTGAGCGACAACTTGAT